>JACCID010000306.1:0-121299 GCA_018906775.1 Sycophila sp. Sp_5 | reverse complement strand
AAGCAAGCGCCTCAGCCGCTAACGAGGGACCTGCCGCCGCTTCCGTGTGACTTTTCACACTTCTTTTAGTCGGTGTGTAAGGGTGAAAGCGGTCACACTTCGCACTGGAATTTGTACGCCCCCCTGCTGAAAGATTTTCACTTTGTTCGGCGGGCGTATTATTCACAGCAGCACAGTCATTTTCCGAAGCACCATCACTATCGTCGAAAATCCAGTCGAGATCGTGCCCGTCAAAACTGTACTCATACAGATGTCTGGTTACATCAGTGCGTTGATCCCAGGATTCGGCCAACTTAGTGAAGAGGTCATCTAATTCTTTGTAGTATCCTGCGATCAATGCTGGGGAGTCGCAGTACTTGAACCAATCATCCTCCGATAAATAATCGTGCTGGAAATAGCTCCTAGCTAGAAAAAAAGAATAAATTAATATAATTATAAAAAAATAGGAAAATATTTTACAAACTAAAAATATAATAAAATTAAAAGATTCTTAAAACAGAATAAAAAAATACATAAATAAAATTAAGAAAAAGGTGTAACTAAAAATTTTTAACTAAAAAATTCTAATACAAAAAATGTTAAAGAAAATTTTAAAACAGAAAACAACTTTTCCCACGCCAACCGCCTTTCCACATCCTTGATTTCAAGTTCACTCCGACTTTTTCAGCCCCACCAACTCTTTGTAACCACATTTTTGTAAAAAAAAATTTTCACAACCGAGACAAAGATTTAAACACACTGAAACACTTGTACATTACAAAAAATTTTTTTCAAAATTTTAATCAAAATAATGTTTCAACTACAAGAACACACACCAGTTTTTAAACACTTTAAAAACCCAAAACGATTTAACTAAACAACTTGTTCGTTACCGCCATCTGTTTCAAATCAAAACAATTTTAAAACACAACACACCAACCTTTTTTTTTTTACTTATTCACTCAGAAAGCCTGCTGTCATCACCTCTCTAACTCAAACCACATGTTAGATACCCCACCCAGTTTTCCCCCCCCCCCTTTTTCACCCCCCCCCCAACATTTTCACCAATGTTGAACCGAAAAAATTGTAAACTAAAGCGAACAACATATTTAAAAAAAGCACAAACCACAAAGTTTTTTACCTACACCAAACTGGGGAACCCCCAAACTTAGGTTTCCCTACTCAACAGTTCCCTCACACGAACTCAGAGTCGTTATAACCTCGCCCCTGGTTTCACCTTGCCAGCCATCTCGGTACCCCCCTGCCAGCTTCTGCACGTTTTTCCCTCCCCTTTCCCCTTGTGGTCCCCCCCCACCACCCCTTCCCTCCCTATCCCGACATCCGGCCCCTCCGCGACTACTGTCATTCTCCTCTCCCCCCATTTCCCCTCCCCCGTCCCCCCCACCCCTCCCCCAGTTGTTCCACCCAGCTATCTCCCGTCGCCCCCCTCGCTTCCCCCCATCCCCATCCCAAATCGATTAAATGCCTCCATTATAGGTCTAACGCGGAACACCTTGGCATCGCCTCTCTGACCAATAATATCACCGGCGATAATGACAGCCGCTCTCGAATATTTCAACGTTGTTTCGTATAACTGGGCAATTTCTTCGCAACTACACTGATCGAGCATCAGTGTTAGCTCGCGAATTAGCCCAGCCTCCGAGAGGGTGTCAATGAACACCAAGAATGTCGCGTTATATGCAGTGCTCGCCCAGCGGGATGACTGCATCAAAAAAATCACACAGGCCCGCAAAACGTCAACAAGGGGTTTTGCCTGCTGCACCTCTTCGCGATCAAAAACTATATCGTCGCACATTTTTTTACCGATAATTTGTGTAGACACTGTCTAAGCATCACAAAACTGTTTGAGTATCACACATGTTTCCTTGATTTCGGCACAAAAAAAGGCGCAAAATAAAAAAGTACAAAAACTATAAGGCGATCGATAAGGGCGTCTTTTAAAACCTTCACATTCGCACAATCAGGGCGCAAAATAAAAAAGTACAAAAACTATAAGGCCTTCAAAAAAATCTGTCGAACTGCAGAGAAATACTGACAGCTCGCAAGAAAATTTGAGAAAGAGCCTTGCATCGATAAGGGCGTCTTTTAAAACCTTCACCCCCGCCAACTAATTTCCCAATCGGCGACTTGCCGCCAAAAAATGCACCAAGTGCACGCCTTTTTCCGGGGAGGAAAAAAAAAAAGGTTGTGTGTAAAAATTCAACAATAATCCATAGATATCGCATAAGCCGCCCTAGTTCGGCAAGGGTTTGTGTACAGTACACAGACCGATGCTTCTGCAGCGCACATGTTGGTAGCAGGTCCGGCCAAAGGGTATGGGTGGCCGCCAGTTAGATCTTAGACGCCGGCGCAAACGGTAGTTATTGGCCGTAGCAATTCTTCCCAGCCGGAGGTTTATTTTGCTGCAGACATCGCATCCACCTCTGTTACGGATTAGCGTTTGAAGTAAGGCTGCGTTTTCCTTTTCTCACGTGTGCTCCAGACAGACAAATCCCCCGCAGCACTTATGCGAACAGTGGAAGTGTTTAGATTTTAAATTTAAAAGATTGCCGGCCAAAATAATGTCACTATAACCTTTGAAACAAAAAAGAACCGCGTCCGAAAGGGAAGATGAAATAATCGGTATGCAACAGACGCAGCCGATGGATTTTTCACCGATATCAGCAACAGTTCGAGGAGAAAAAGTAAAATGCTTTAACAAGACATCAATGGATAATAAAAACGCTACACTTGACGTGTCAAACAAAGAGAGACAAATAAGTATTTTAAACAAGATATATCAACTCAATAATTCAAAAACAAAGCCATTATGGTTGGTCTTTATTACAATGCTAATGCACAATCTTTTTTACCTATGATTGAGTTAGCAAAGAGTAATAATTCTTATAGTATTCGTATTGACAGCGCTACATGGTGTATGCTACAAAATCAATTTGACATCATTTCTCAATTTTTTTGAAGCGCCCGCAACTGCAAAATACCCCTCTGAAATTTTTCTCAATCAATTGAATATTTCATTTAATCACGTTTGTGCAGCCAAATCTGTAATACTTTCGGACCTCTCGTACGGCGCCGTTGCGCCGAAAAAATGTAAAATAATCATGCAACATAAGACATTCAAGGGATTAATAAGAAGCGCAGTGTGCGTCGAAGAGTATTTTTAAAGAATCTCAAATGTCTGCGCGCAAGTAAACACCTGCAAAGATTACATGGCGCAAGTACTGGCTCAACACATCGACAGCAGTTATAGACAGTCAAGATTGCAGCAGCTTAATTTACGATATTTTAGTTCTTAAACAATATAAAAACACTGTAAATAATTTAAAACAATATTATTTTATTGAAAAGCACGACTCTGTTTTTCTTAATCATTATTTCAATATGATATATTAGAATTAACGTTTAACTCTGAAATATTTGTAAACGAGCTAATAACTAGCTCTCTCAACCGCCAAGTTCTTTAAAATAAAAGAAAAATAAAAAGAAATATTCAAAACGTTAAAATTATTTACCCTAGACATTTCCCAAGCATCCTTATTCTGCTCCCCTCGAAAGACCTCCCGCAAACTTCAAAATCCTATTTCTACGAACAGTCAATTTGTTGTTTCTAGATTATAAGAATTTATTCATCCGGTCGCCCGCTCTTACTTCAAAAGTTTAAAATAAACATAAACTAACACAGGAAACAAGTAATGTACTTAAATATTAAGTATTTTCTCGAAAAAAAATAGAAAAGGGTTCCTCTTTTTCATAATGTATACATGCAAGCAAGTGTCGAGGGGTCGATTCGAAGAACCTGCAAGATGTTTCATAAGGTGTCCGGTCCTTTATTCTAAAAAAAAAAAGATTGTATATGTAGCGGGAAGCCTGTGTCGAGTATAGCGGGAAAACACGACGCACGTGTTGCTCTCTCTCTCAGCTGAGATGCACGAGCTGCGGTGGGGGTGCTGGCGCGTGCCGCATAGCCCGCTTGCGCGGGCCTGGGTGCGCGGCGAAGGGATGCGGCGTCGACTCATGCATAGCTCCCGGCTGCGAGTCCCAGCGGCGGGGGCGGGGATGCAGCCTGCGTGCGCGGGCCTTGGCGCTGTGTGGTAGGGGCGCGGCGTCTACCGACGCCGAGTTACGCACGGACCGGGATGCACGCCTGCGGGACGCTGCGGCGCGGCCAGATGCGCGGGCCCGGGATGCACGCCTGCGGACGCTACCGCTGCGGCGGGGACGCGACGACGCGGCCGAATGCGCGGACCGAGGTACGCGACGACGCGGCCGAATGCGCGACCCTGGCTATGCGGTGGGAGGTGACGGGTGGTGGGTGGTGGGTGGTGGATGGTAGGTGGGCCTGTATGCAAGAATCTAGCTATGCTGTGGGAGGTAGTGGGTGGTGGGTGGTGGGTGGTGGGTGGCGGGTGTACTATATGCATATATTAAAAAATTATTGCAAAAAAAATTTATTTATAAATTGTTGTTAACATTACCACCCACCACCCACCACCCATCACCCACCTCCCACGACCCGCCACCCACCACCCACCGCCTGCTCGGAAAAAACGGCCCGCCGCGGGCCCGCCAGACTAGCAGCTATCTCTTTCACACTGGCGCCTACCTCCCCCACTTTAGGCCAAGCCCCTGTCTGGAAAAAACGTCCCCCTTCTACTGATGATACCAGTGAGAAATGAAAACCGTCCGGGAATCCCGGAAAATATACGAAAATCTGTATTGTGTAAGTTGTGTACTAAAATTTATTATTCAGTAGTATAATATATTATTTTTAAATAAATAAATATTAATTTTATTATTTAGGGTACGTGAATATATAAGCAGCGAAAAAAACAGAAGTTAAAGAATATATGACAATTTTATTAAATCAAAGTACAACACTTAGAAATCCTAAAAGAAGTAATGTTCAATCTTGTCAATTTACAAAAAATGCAAAGAAAAAAAAATTACAAATCAGCGGAGAAATGTAAAAAGCACAAAATCAAGTTACTGTATCTAATACCATACCGGATAAACACTCTCCTGACCGAACGGTAAGATATTTCATTATATTTTATTTAAAACCATAAACATTATTTAATAAGATACATGTTTTAGACGATTGCTGACGACTTCGATGATTATTTCGAAGAGCAAAGGGAGATGCAACATTACGGTTTTATGATGACTCATTTGCAATAACTAATAGTAAAATAGTATCAGATCATGTAAGTAGTTCAAAAAATGGTTGTATTAAATCAACTAATTATTTTATTAAATTAATTTTTTATGTATTATTCTAATAAAAATTAGGATAAACAGAACGATAGTGAAACTCCGAAGAAGGGTGATAATGTTGTGAAAGACAATTTACAGGAGAAAGTTTATGAAAGGAAACCGGCGATATACAAAAGAAAGTTAATAAAAGGAATGAACAGGAAAAATCAAAAGATTGTTTAAAGCTTGCAAATCTACCATCTACTAAAAAAGTCATCTCTAAAAATACCAGTATTTCGCCGTGCAAAAAGTCTCGAAAAAGTCCTTCTCCTGAGGTAAGCTACACTTTTATTTAAAGTTCAATTCACTTGTTAATGCAATTTAAAAATAAAATAAAATATTTACGAAAATTTTTAGTACACCGATCGTCTCCGTTATTCTCCCAGTAGAGATTATAGTAGATCCAATAAAAAGATCTAGAAGCTCTAGATCTCCCTACAAATCTTGTAGTGAAGCTAGTGATCGGTCGCATAATCGACACATTAGTGCTCGAGGTGTACGGGACAGTGATGACCGTTACCACCGACAAAATGAATCTCGACGTCGCTCGCGCAGCAGAAGTCATCGTCGGACTCGTTCAAAATCGCAGCGCTCAAGATCTCGTGGTGAATCTCGCAGTGAAGTCCGTAATAGACACTACAGAAAATCTTGCAGTGTATCGGGTAATGGTAATCGCCATCATCGAAGAAGTGAATCACGGTGTCACTCGCGTAATAGAGTACACCATCCATTCCGTTCTCGATCACCGCGCTCTCGATCTCATGGTAAATATCATAGTGATACCCGCGATCGGTCGCGCATCACTATAGACGACCAAACGTTTTAAGATCGTACGCAAGAAATTAGTTTTTTTAATACATGATGTTTAAATGCAGTTAATAATACAATTATATTAAATATCTATACATACTATTATACAGGGTGTCCAAAAAGTAACGAAATACATCCACCTAATAAAGATGTTTTTGAAAAAAACGAAGATCATCCTAGTAGTAACTTTCAACGAGGAATCCAATGGTGACCTTGGAGTTAACCTTGATCATGACCTTGAAGGTTATTTCAAGGTCAACTTTTTTTCCTTGAATGGAAACCCCTATTTTTGACAACAGCAATCGATAGAGCGAGAAATTTTACGTCCAATATGTACTGAGGTCATAGGTAAAGTATGACCTTGAGCTCATCTGAAGGTCATTAAGTTTGAGCCAGGTAAGAAGCGGCTCTTTTCTGCACTTCTTTGGGGCAGCTGTTTACGAATGAAGTTAACTAATTCTTGGAGTAACTGTTTCACGAGGAGTCCAGTGGTGACCTTGGATTTGACCTTCAAGGTCATTTTAAGGTAAACTTTTTTTACATTTAGCGTTACCCAGGAACATCGACGTCCCCTTGCCCCTCGCGATCGGGGTGTTTGATGTACGCGAGTCCCCTCCTTAATTTTTGAATATTATCATCGACTATTTTAATATCCTTATTTCACCTTATTCACGAATAACAATCGAATAAATCTTTATCTTTTGACTTGTATCTTACTAATATTAAATTTCTGTTAAATATATGATAAAAAAATTCATTTTGTAAGCTAATTTTTATAAAAGTCGGCCATGGTATAAAATAAATTTTGGTATGAAATATTACTGTGCTATCATCCAACTCACAAATAATAAAATAATCGTACATAATTTATTTTTTTATTTTCTTCTCAAAAAAAATGATATCATTAAAATTAAAATCGAAAAAGATATAATTTTTTGTTTAACAACTAATATCTCTCATTCAGTAATGAGTGCAATAGTTAGATTGTGATAGAGCTTTATTGTTAAAACACTACTCTACAATTTCTTTTTTTTTTACTTTTATCTGTGTTACAAGTTTTTGTTTCTTTATCTCAATTAGTTTTTGAGTAAGGTTTGATCTACAGACTCAAAATGGAACGCCTGACTGAACGAAAGAGAATTACGATTCTCATGATGAGAGGTTGGGGTCAAGTGGAAAGAACTTTAAGGACAGTAAAGGATGCATTCAATGAAACGTTTAGAGTTAATAGAACTCCAATCGCTTTTTCGACCGTTCGGAATATAGTTACAAAGTTCAATAATTTTGGCACTGTGAGAAATCTACCTAAGTCAGGCAGACCAAGATCAGCAAGAAATGAAGAGAACTCGCAAAATGTTTTGTTATCATTTATTGAAAATCCTCATAATTCCATACGCAGAATTTCTCAGGAGCATGCCATAAGTAAGTCGTCTGTACATAATATTCTAAAAACATCCAAATTCCATCCATTCAAAGTACATCTGGTTCACAAGTTGAATGAAGATGATTTCGATCATCGCGTTGAGTTTTGTGAAGACATGATGGCACGCATAGTTGAAAATCCAAACTTTCCAACAACATAGCTTTCTCGGATGAAGTAACTTTTCAACTTGATGAATCTTTAAATAGACATAATTGTAGTTATTGCACAGGAAAATCCTCACTGGATGCGAGAAGATAAATCGCAGAATCCGCAAAAATTAAATGTTTGGGCTGGAATAATCAACAATAGAATTATAGGACCATTTTTTATTCATGGTAACTTAAATGCTCAAAAGTACGAAGTTATGCTTCGAGATCAAATAGTTCCTGCAATCAGAGAGATAGTCGGCGTAAATTTCGAAGAAACATGGTTTCAGCAAGATGGTGCATAAATCTTGTTAAAATAGATAAACTAAAGATATTAATCATTAATGAAACATGTTTCCCTTTAATTCGCAATTTATTTAAAATAATAATATTATGTATATTTTGATAAATTATTTAAAAAAAATATCCTAGAAAATTTATGCAATAGTTTCTATTTTACAAATAAATTTAAAAATATTGTCCAATGATTTTTTCTTTTCTGCAAACAAACTTAGAAGATATTTTCCAAAATCATGGCTTGTGATCATTAGCAAGGTTTTATCCAAACTTTTGCGAACCATTAAGCCATGATTTTCCAATGAATTATTTTTAAATAATTTTGCAATGAATTTTTTTTTACGCGGGTAGCCTTTGAAGAACATTATTCTCGTGGACTTCCAATGCAGGGTTAACTTGCTTGATAAAACTTTTCGCTGTGACTTGCTTATTTCCATACAATTTGTAATATAACGCTTTTATACTTTTACAGTTTAATTCACAGTTTAATTTCAAATTCATAATAAATTATATACTCTTGAAATAATATAAATTAATGTAATTGTGCATGAAAAAAATGTAGAAAATCTACATGAAAACACAATATACGAGGATTTTAGTGAATTGGAAACTCTAAAAATAGGAAATAACTTCTTAAAACAACTATAAAAAAAAACCCAAGAAAAAAGTGAATTACTAAATGAAATCTTAAGAAGAGAAAAACAAAGTAACAAAATAAATAATAGCATTAAACTACCCAACACTTATTCTGAAATACTATCAAACCCAAAACCAAAATCTAAAAGAGTGCCTAAATTAATTGTCAAAAAAATTAATAATGGCAATATAAGTCTAGAAAAAGCCATGATAAACTATTTCACTAAAGACCAGACAATTCTGCAGCAATTTTGTTGTCAGAGCAATAACGAGGACCAGAGACGGAGCCGTGCTCGTACGCACCAAAGGGGACGGACGGACACAAGATCTAAGCGCGCGTTTCCGGGAGGCTCTGGGGGACGAAGGGACAATAAAAGACATGAACCCAAAGACCACCTTGGAGATCTTAGATGTGGAATGCGTGACAGAAACGGCGGAGGTACAGGACGCACTGAACGGGATTTTGGGGACAGACACAGACAAAAAAATCTCGGTCCTCGGCCCAAATAACCGCGGGCAAAAGATGGCTGTAGGCGAACTAAACAGCCAAGATGCAACGAAACTTCTTAAAATCGGGCACATTAAAGTTGGGTTTGTCAGCTGTCGCGTGAGGACCCGATTAGTGGTGCCGAGATGCTACAAGTGACTCGGGTATGTGCACTACCGCGCATACTGCACGAGTCCAGACAGACGAGACGGCTGCTGGAAATGCGGCGGCAGTGAGCACAAGGCCAAGACTTGCACGGGCGCCCCATGCTGTTTTCTCTGCCCAGCAGAGAGTAACGGTCGGGCGGTTCACGTGCCTGGTTCAGCCAACTGTGCCACATTTAAGGCAGCTCTAATGGACGACAGTGCTGCAAGGCAACCTGAACGGCAGTAGATTGGCTCATGATCTGCTGGCCCTAATAGCCGAGGACACGGACGCTGATGTTGTGATAATTAGAGACACAGCAGAGCTGAGCTTCCCCTTGGTGAGCTCCGGCACCTCGTTTCTGTCAAGTCTGTCATCCCGCCACCCTTGTTCAGGACGGGTAGGGTTGACTCAGCTCTGCTGTGTTTCTATTCGCGGCGGGGAAAGCACTTAGTCCGGATGGCGGCCCAGCGGAAATCCTCGGGCTAGTTGCAAAACGACGCCCGGAGATCCTCCGGAACTTGTACAACACGCGCCTGGTGGAAGGGGTGCCCTCAACATCTCTGATGACTGGTGGCCCGTTCAGACCCTGTTTCCGAGTCACAATCTTGTAACCCAGTCCCCTGGGGTCCGAGTCCACTTTGTCGATCAGTTTGGTCCAGCAATTATCTTTACTGTCATTGATCGAGCGCCTCAGTCTCCGCCGGGCAGTTCCTGTCTGTCCATTAGTACACCAGTTGCTTGTTTCGTCGCGTCCGTTTTTGTGGCATGGATGCGTCGCAAAGCCATTTCAAGAGCCCCGACGTCAATTCGACCAATTTCTCCGCTTTTTCCCTGCCCACAATGCCGCGAGGGATCACCGTTGTCGGTTCCGGTTCCAAGTCCAGTTGAGCCGTCAGTTTGTCCTTGTCTAGTTTGTGGAGGTTCCACCCCACGGGGGGAGTATTGGTCATTTATCTGGTCTGGGTCTTGCCCTTGAAGCCGAAGGTGATATATTGGTGGTCGCTGGCTGTGTAGCCCTCGAACACCTTCCAGACCTCGACTCTCGGGAGCAGTCCGTCCGTCACAAAAGTCACGTCCGTAATGGATGCCCCGTAGCCAGGTCTTCTGTACGTCGTCACCTGTCCGATGTTTGCTACCGCCAGGTTTAGCCTCGCAGCCATCTCCAGCAGCAGCCGTCCGCGTTTGTTCGTCGTGGTCATTCCCCACTCGATAGGTCTCGCGTTAACGTCCCCAACCAGGATCACGTCACCGGTGAAGTCCCTCATCCTCGAGAGCAGCCACTTTTCTTTCAAACTCCGCAGCGCTGCAATTCGGGGTGAGGTATACGCTGACGTACGTTACGTCAGCCAATCTTGCCCAAACGAAATCATCGGCCCTCCCGTGTCCCATTATCCGTGACGCGACGTCCCCCGGATCCACAGCGCAACGTAGCGGGAGGGATTAATGAACCAGGTATAGCTTGCCTTTTATAGCTTGTCAAGTGATTTTTTTTACCAAATACTCACTGACTTTCTTATTGAATTCTTTAACCGATGGGCCTATTAGAGAACATTTTTGAAAGTATAAATATCTGGAGAAAAGAAAGTCACATGCCAAGATGCAAAGGGGAATACAAGACTCAAAAAATAGAAATTATATTGACCGTTGTCAATATTTTTATCATTTGCTAATTTTTGTACGGAATACAAAATAAATATTATCCTTGTTGATTTCTTTATACAAAGGGTCCAGATGATAAAAATATTTACACCGGTCAATCCAGTTTCTTTCTTTGGTTCTTGCATTCCCTTTTATAGCTTGTCGAGTGACTTCTTTTTGAAAAATACCAATTGAAGACTTTCTTGTTGATTTCTTTATAGGATGGACCAATAGGAGAAAATCTTCGAACATATAAATGTCTGGAGAAAAGATAGTCAATAGACTAGTAATATAAGTGATTTCAAGAATAAGAGAAAATGTAATCTTTTTTGACTCAGAATCTTAATTCGCTTACAATTATTTGTCTTGACCAGACAATATTTTCCCTTCGAGTCTTGTATTCCTTTTTATAACTTGTCAAGTGACTTTCTTTATTCTAGATACTTATATGTTCAAAATTTTTTGCCTATGGATTGCCTATCACGTGATTTTTTGCAGTAGGGAAATGCAGAGGTAAACATGCAGCACCAGAGTGTAAATGTGAAACACACAAGTGAGTTAACTGCGAATATCATAACACTAATTTAACACTAAATATAACATTAATCATAGTGCAATCGACAGTCAGCAGTGTGAAGTTTTATGAAGTAAAATTAAAAAATACATAGAAATTACTGACTACCTCCTACAGCTAACGCATCAACGACTTTTTGGTAAATTAGAGCATGATCAAGAAGAACGCTTCCATTGGCAGAAGGTAATTAAAAAGGTAGAATATTAAGCACTGCATCAATTGGCTCTTTACTATCACCAAGTGCTACATCATTAATCAGCAAAAATAAGAACTAATGAATATAGATTTTTAAACAGGTATTTAATTCTCAATAAAGACATAATATTATGTATAAATATTAGAAGCCTTAACGCTAATTTTAACAAACTATTAGTATTTATAAATAATTTAAAAATAAAGTCATCTATTATAGTATGTACTGAAACTGGGAGATTAAAACATCAACAATTTTACAATATACCGAAGTATAAAATGTATTACAATAATAGTCAAATAAATAACTCTGATGGTGTAGTTGTATATATTCATGAGAATATTAAAGAAACTACTGAAATAATACAAATAAATAATCGTAAAGTAATCTACTCAAAAAAACATTGGTCGACAATATAGAACTAGTACTGTCAGCAATTTACAGATCGCGTGACACAAAACAGAATTCTTGATGAGTATATAAAATTTGCTAATGCATAACCCTATTGAAAAACAAAAAAATAATGTTATTGTAGGACTTGAGGACTTCAATTTTGATATATTAAGCGAAAAAAGCTTAAATCTAGAGTTTCTATAAACATTATTAACAAACGGATACTGTCCGGGACTAAATAGTATTGCAAGACCATCTAATATTCATAATAATAATCGTAGGTGCACTGACAACTTCTGCACAAAAATATACAAAATTAATTATAAAACTTATTTACTCAGAATACCTTTCAACGATCATTTTCCAACACTAATGTCCAAGAAGAACATTAAAAAAAACAATAATTTTTAATTAATAATACAATAATTAGATACAAACAATTAAGGAAAACTGCTAACGCAGTTAACTGGTCAGAAATCTCATCAATAGTATTACGTGCAAGATAAGGAAAATAAATAAACATGATTCACACAATTTTAATCACTTTAGTGATTGCGTTATGTATTTTACTGGTAAATAAATAAATAAATAATAAATAATTTAGAAGGTTATAGGTTTTAATTTTTAAAAACTTCGAGTGGAATTACTAAAGCTTGTTCTCTCAAAAATTAAGACATTAGACCAATGTGAAGATGTTCATTGAAAAACTCATAGATGCTGCGGATCGGGATCTCTCTCTCTCTCTCTCTCCCTCTCTCCCTGGATCGGTAAGCGACAAGACGCCTTTCTAGGCGCTCTCACTTATTTAAATCTTTACGCATACTCACATGCGTCTGTGAGCGCTAAACTGTTTCTAGCGGAATCAGTCTCCCGCAGGCTCCATGCTACCGGAGCACACCTGCATGGCTTCATCCCAACGAGCCAGGGAGACCTTTTTAAAACATTAATTTCCGCTGAGAGAGGTTAAGAAGGAGTCGGCTGCCTTATTGCGCGCACAACACACGCACAGACGAACACAAGCTCAACACCACCACACCTGTGTACATACCAAGCAGACGTCAAAACAGAACCGAGCAGACCATCATGTCCTCTCCAAGCGCAGGTACGTCTTCCTCTGCGACATGTGTCGTTTGCGGCGGTGTATGTGTGAGACCTATAAACAGGTGCTCCGTCTGCAAGCGGCCCTGTCATTCTAAGTATGCGCAGAGGAAAACAAGCGCGCCGTGCGATGTGTACCGCGAAAACAAAACGGCAAACACAAAGGTAGCCGTTCGAGCGACGAGAAGCTCGGCTCGCCTTGCTGACGTCACCGCCAGCACGAACGCGCAGAACTACCCAACTAAATTCACGCTCGTTACTCCGGGCCAGCACGGAAAAGTCTGGCGGGAAAGCAGCCTACCAGCACAGCAGCCTACCGATACAGAGCAGACTAGCACAGGTAAAATGAAGACAAGCGAAGCAGTGAGCCCGAGCCTTAACAACACTATACAAACAACGGAGAGTTCCACATCTCTCCCGCTATCAGAAAATGACGCGTCGGATCCTCCGCTAGGAGATAACAGCTTAATGGGTCTATCCCACGTTTTAATACCAGTGAGCACAATGGAGCTCTTTTTTCAACGCTTCGACATGCTTGAAAAGCAACTGGACGATCTTAAGACATCTTGGGGGGCGGCCCTGTTTCACACGCTGTTCCCACTATTTCGACGGAGGGACCAGAGTGTGAAATAGCAAATTTAACAGCCAGGGTTTCCACCCTTGAGGATTTGATAGGCAATCAAAATCGAGTGTTGAAAGACACCAACACTAATACTAAGCTGCTGCTCAAGCATGCCGAGGAACAAAATGATAACTTGCAGCAAGTACACGTTGCATTGGAGGGCTCCATTGCTACTCACACTCGAGTACCCTCTGAGGTAGCACAAACTTTACCAGCCGGTGAGACTGAAGCTTGTGTCCCGCACAGAGTTTCCTCTCCTGGGCAGGGCTCCGGTGATATGGGTGCTCACGTTAACCATGCGTCGACCGAGGGCTGCGAGGTGATCGTCAACGGGTTATTCAAGAAGGAATCTAAGATCCCATCTGATGCTCTGGGCGATGTTGCTTTTGCAGTTCTTGGAACTGTCCTCCCTGCCTTGCGCAGAGAGGATATTGCTGATCCGTCCGTCCGTCGCCAGAGGTCGGCTGTGGAGAAAAAAGGAAACGATATGGAGAGTTTGGGCTCACCCAACAGCCCATCACCCTCTATCATAGCTAAGCTTTCTGAACCGGGTCTGGTCAGGTGAGTAATGCGTGCCAAGCGCTCGCTCAACTACTTAACAACGAATGATATTAAGTCAGATTCCCTGTCCCAGGAAACTGTCAACCACTTCTCGGGTAGGAAGGTCTTCATAAATGAAATGCTTTCTCTGGACAAGTTCATTCTTTTCCAGAACTTAAGATCCACAGCCAAAGATCTGGGCTTTAAATATGTTTGGCACTCAGGTGGCAGGTTCCTGGCTAAATGTAGGGGAGGTGAGCGAGCGCATGTCTTTGCGTCAGCCGCTGATCTGCAAGCCATTTGCACGGCGTGTCTGGATACTCCCAGAAATACTGCCGCATTGAGGGACTCAACATCCACTTCCTCAAAGGCAACGGGAGTAACGATGGCAGACGGATCGGGGGCAACTCTTTGATCATACCCGGCCGGTGGTGGGAAGGAGTGGCAAGGGTTCCTATAAGGCGGGGTTCTTAAATGTGAACTCTACCAGAGCGCACATTGGAGAGCTCTATCTTTTCTTTGCGGATCATCCCTCCTTCCATATTTTTGCAATCGCGGAGTCCTGGCTAGGTCCAGTTGTCGACGACAGCCTAATTCGGGTCCCTGGTTATTTGACTGTAAGGCAGGATCGCAATGTGAATGGGGGAGGCGTTCTCCTCTTTGTTCGGAGCAACTATATAGTAAAAATCTTGGAAAAATCTAACACTGAAGGACCAGGCAAACCGGGAATCCCAGAGTATCTTCTTTGTTCCGTGCAGAGGGGGGATGGTCCCCCCATTCTCGTGGGGGTCATCTACAGACCACCTAAAATACAGATGCAACGCGACTCTAATCTTTTTCCTGTCTTACGTTCTCTGGTCTTGGAATTTAGTCATAAGGTGATAATGGGGGACCTGAATGCTGATCTATTGGCGACTTCGGACAATGCAAATACCATCAAGCGTCTTGCCAGTGAGCTCTCCAAGCAATTAGTGCCGCATGGACCGACACATAGAACATCTTCGTCTCACACGTAGATTGACTTAATGATGAAGGACGACAACGACTTAGTACTGAATTATGGGAATGAATGGCTGCCACACTTCGGAAAGCACAGCTTATTAGTCGCCACCATAGACATTCACAGTCCTGACCCTGTAAGAGAATCGTTCTCTTACAGAGATTACAACAGCATCAAAGCTGATTCTTTGAATGAAGTGCTCTCTGAATGTGACTGTAATACCATGAATTCTCTAGAAACCAAACTGGAAGATGCTTTGTCTGCTATGAACACTAATCTTAATTTAGTTATTAATTTGTTGGCACCAATTAAACAGGTTTGCCCAAAAAAGAAATGTGTTCCTTGGTTTGGTCCTCAGCTTAGGCAGCTTGTCAATAAGCGAAACGCAATTCTCAGGAGATATAAGCGTACATCAGAATCGTTGCTTCTTGATGAGTATCTAAGACTGAGCAGGGAGGTCAAGGAACGCTTAAATTATGAACGGGACTCTTACATACAAAAACATCTTGTAACATCTCTCGATGAGAACAAAAAGGTATGGAAAGAGATGCGGAACCTTGGCCTTCTCCCAAAGCGAAGGGAGGAGGGGTCTCACGGTTTCACCTCAAGTGCCCTCAATGAGCATTTCACCGAGGTTTCATCCTCTCCCTCGGAAGACATTAACGAAGCTAACATTATTATAAACTCTGCGAGTGATAACGGTTTTAATTTCAAAACTGTCAATTTCAATGGCGTGGTCTTAGCGATATCACATTTCTCCTCGCAGGCGAGAGGAGAGGATGGAATCCCACAATCAGTGGTGTTGAAAGCACTTCATATTATCGGGGAATATATCGTGAGACTATTCAACTCCTCCTTTGCTAAGGGCATTTTTTCGGAGGCTTGGAAGAGAGCGCAGGTCATAGCCCTGCAAAAGAAAGTAGCCGGCAGCACTACTCAAACTGACGGCCGATGTGCGTATGGTCATTGACAAGAGGAAGGTAACTCTTCTTCTTTTATTCGATTTCAGTAAGGCATTTGATACCATCTCTCCAGCTAAGCTTCTGGGAAAGTTGAGAGGTTTAGGATTTACCAGGGCGGCTCTTCATTGGATTAAATCATTTTTACAAGGTCGTTCTCAAATGGTTATCTCTGCAAAAAATGGAAATTCAGAGTATATTGAAACCAATCTGGGAGTTCCACAAGGGTCCGTGCTGGGTCCCCTACTCTTTTGTCTTTACGTCAATGTCCTACATAACAGACTAGACGGACTCGACATTAAGCACATTTTCTACACAGACGACCTCCAAATATATCATCATATTGCAAAAGAGGATCTATCAGATGGTCTGACTCGATTGTCTCCAGAGGCACAAAAAGTGGCGGAGTGGGCGGCGTGTTTCGGACTCCGGCTCAACACCGGTAAAACCAAAGCAATTTTCTTTGGCTCAAATAGGAATGTGAACGACATTAACAGCAGGTCACTGCCAGGTGTTGGGCTGGGGGACGGAGTATACGTTCCGTTCAGCGCAGAAGTTACCAGCCTTGGTGTTGTATTGGACAATAAATTATCGTGGAAGCCGCAGATTGACTCCATCACAAAGAAAGTCAACAAAGCCCTTTACATTCTGCGGTTTATACGGGGCTGCACCAATGAGGCACTACGCAGGAGACTAGTCGAGTCTTTAGTCCAACCACACCGGGACTACTGCACGGTCGTGTGCTTAGACGCAACGGACGAACAGCGTATCCGACTGCAAAGACTAAGCAATGCATGTGTGAGATATGTTTACAGAGTTAGGAGGGATGATCACATTTCCCCCTACAGGAGGCGATTGGGATGGCTCAGAACGGACTCCCGCAGGCTGATCTTCACAGCACTGCTATTATACAAAATTATTAGAATGAAGGAGCCGAGTTATCTACTTGATTTCTTTTCTGCGTACTTTCCGAGAGCCACTGCTAGGGGTCAACCGCAGGAACTGAACATCCCCAGAGCGAGCACTGAAACTGGAGCCAGGGCATTCCAAGTACAGGGAGCTCGCTTATGGAACTCCCTTTCTACTCCTATCCGCCACCTGCCATCTTATACAGCTTTTAAGAGGATGCTGCGCCAGCACTTGTTGGCGATAGATCCCTAACTTCCAATATCAAATTTTATTTACTC
Organism: Sycophila sp. Sp_5; assembly: GCA_018906775.1. Lineage (NCBI taxonomy): Eukaryota > Metazoa > Arthropoda > Insecta > Hymenoptera > Eurytomidae > Sycophila > Sycophila sp. Sp_5. The sequence continues at coordinate 103,896 of JACCID010000306.1, read as the reverse complement.
AGCTCGGCACTGGTCCAGTAAATCGTAGATCTACGTAAGTAATTTGACTGTGATATTTTTAATATCTGTGATAATTCCAGTATTTAATTGTGGTTTAACAGTAAATATGTTTAATTTTGAGGTCATTGAGTGAGTCTTTGAGGTCATTAACATACAGTCAGAATAAAAGAGGATCAGAACGGATCCCTGTGGAAATTCCAGAATAGTTTCTATGCAGTCAGAACAACCATTATTTTGTGTATCCACAGTCTGAGAGCGGTCTTGTAAGTAAAATTTAATCCACAAGAGAGCCATTCTAGAGAAGTCAAGATGTCTGAGCTTAGATAGCAATTTAGTAGGAGAGATCGTGTCAAATGCCTTACTAAAGTCAAAGAAAAGTAGCAATGTTAGCTTCTTTTTGTCAATGGCCATGCCAATGTCATCCGTCAACTTTAGCAATGTTATTTCTGTGCTGTAATGTTGTTAAGTAGATAATTATAGCGTGATAGAGTAGATAATTATAGATATCTTTAGGTAATTGTTGACAGTAATATGAAATGGGATGTTCGCATTAAAAGCATATACTGTGATATAGTATTTCTATGTCCCCGTACTATACACTGACGGACCAACGGGCTGTACTCACTTCGCTCAAATTACCTACACTACACACCAAAACCAAACCCTTATCTCACGCCTTGGACCCGTTTGTCCGGCTGGCTCAGACTCAAGGGTGGTTGTTGACGCACCGAGTCCGAGGATGTCCTCGGCCACTGAGGCAAAACTCCGCTACTGCTGGGGCTAACCGCCGCCCCGTAACAGTTGAAAAACACGCTTCGGAATCACAAACACTCAAGGGGAACTAGGCAGACTTACTCCAATAATTAGTCACTCGTAATCCACTTTCAACTCTCTATATTCAGATTAAAGTGCGCTACACTTGTCGAAGTGTAATATGTGTCGCCTTTCCTAAATCGTCCCGCGTGTGTGCACGTACCGACTTTTAATGTGCCATCCTAGCCGTCAATTTTCTCACCGCTAAACTCGACGAAACTCTGCACTACTTCCCTACAACTAACCTACTATTCCCACTCCAATAACTATACTAAATTACTACACACCTACTAAACTCCTTACTACCAACTCTACTCCACTTCCTAACCACAAAAACCTACTATACTGCAAACGACTACTACAAACGAAACTGCTAAAATCGCGAGAAATACAAAGACCAAATTAAACGTGGCAACATGTGCTAGACCGGCTCGCGCGCCTTCGCCTAAGCTCCTCGTGCTACTGCTCGTGTCAGTGTGGTGTGTGTAAGTGTCGTGCGTAGGTGTTACATAACTAAGGAATAAACAATATGGAGGAATAATATAGCTAATGAACGCAGGCTCTTTTTTTTACTTTTACGCATACTATGTATAAAATTGCATTATACACACGAAAAATAGTGTATAAAATTACATTTTACGCATACTATATAAAAAAAAAAATTCTAGATTCAGACAACATAACGAGAAATAAAAGTATTCAAATGCCTAAACAACATAGAAATATAAGCATAAAAAATAATTATATTAGAGCAGTATCCAATTTCAATAAACTACCGAATGATCTCAAAAAAATAAAAAATAAAAATATTATTAAAGCAAAAATCAATCAATAGCTAGTGGCTATAAATATTTCATCGACTTGAGGATGTTCCCAGACACATGTAAATCGTCTGCAGGAGACCTTGCAATTTGTTGCGAATAAGCTGTGCAGCAGGTGAGTTGCATTGTATTCAACGTCCCACAGTGGTCAAAATTGCCAAAAAGCTGGCCAAAACGTAATTTTTCAAATTATCAGAAAATATAATGAAGCATGAAATTCTTATAATATATACACATAAATAAAGAAATTTGGTTTAAAACTTTAAATTTTTACAATTTTTTCGTCAGATATAAAACCTTTAAAATATCTGAAAAATCACTTTTTTACAAGTTAAAAATTTGAATAGATTTAAACAAACGAATATGCGCATGTAAATACGAGAACATTAAACTACAATATCCATGATTTTTTATCAATAATATGTTATTAAAAACAACCAGAAATCTCAAAAATCGAAACTTATATCTATGAAATAATCATAGAATTTGGTTTTAACTTTAGAGCACAAATAATGTAAATTTTAGTCATTTTTTATTTAAATGAATGCAAATAATTATGTTCTACCCAAAACTCCTCATTATACGAAAAATATTTAATTTTAGTAATGCTTCAAGAATGATGTTTCATAATAAAATTTTGCGCATATTTGCGCCGTATAAAAAATAATAATATTTTACATTTTAAAAATTTTAATGTATATTGAAAAGATTTGTTCCAGATATTTCGAAATACGTCGTGTAGGCTTACTTAGTTGGTATCTAATCTACTTTATCGACATGTCAACAATCGAATCGAATATCCGATCTCAAGTTGCAAGTTAGTCGAATAGTGCATCGTGAAATCGCATTTTCGCCAAGAAATTACTCAATATATGTTATTTATTATTATTATTGTTAAAATAAGTATACGTTGCTTATTTCTATAAAATAAGTCATGTTGTAATTTAATAGAAGGTATAATTTAAATCAATCGGAGATTATAGAGGTTATTAGAATATATTTTTAATATAAAATAATATTTTTTCACGAGACAATTCTAATTAATAGTAGATTCTAATCGTTGTAGTATATTTATAGACAGAATGAATCGAGTAAAAGATTAAGATTACATAAAATATGTATAGATTGTGAAAATCGAACAGTTTATGGAAAGAAACTGTATTTGCGAACGACTTTAATTAAGGAATTCATTTTATATATAATTTTATATATAAACATAGATCTATAAAGAAATGTACGGAATGCTAGAATATTGGTACCGTATTAGTACAGTATTGTACCGCTATTGTACCGCGATAATTAAAAAATTTATTATCTTATTAATTATCGTTTCCATCATTACTTGTACTCAGCGTTGCAGACAGTAAACTGGTTGTTCAATTGTATTGAACAAGTAATTGAAAATAGACGAATTAGTTAGCTGTTTGTGACCGGCTAATTGGTAACTGGTTTGTGGAGTTTTCAGTTAGGGGTTGGTTAAATGAAAACTGATTAAATTAGTTAGCAGTTACGGCTCGACTAACAGGTAACTAGTCCAATAAGTTATCATTTAACGGTCAGCTATCTGGTAACTGGTTAAATCAGTTAGCAGGTACCGGTTGGCTAACAGTTACAGTTAGCTAACTGGTAACTTGTTGATCAGATAGCAGCGAACTCCCGGCTAATAAGTAGCTAGTTCCATAAAGTATTATTTAACAATTTGCTATCTGGTAATTTGATGATCAGTCCAGTTTAATAAACTTGTGTTTCATAAACTTTGTATTATTGTTTCAAGAGAAAGTGACACAGTTACGCCTCTAAATCAGTCTAAGATGGAATGAACAATTTGCCTACGAGGCCTCAACGCGTGCCTCTTTATACTTTTATAATGAGTTTTGATCTGTAAGAGGGAGAAAGATGGATGTATCCTTCCTTGTGGTTTGGCCGGGGTTTTCACCTCTCTCTCTCCCTCTCTCTCATAATAGTTAGGGGTTTGTGTGTGTGTTTGGCGCCTTTACACACACGCCCTACTGCACCTACTACTACTACTCTCTTCACGCTTTACGGCTTGACTACACTTTACCGCTCCACTGCTTCTGACCTGAAAACTTCAACCTCTTTACCTCGATACTTATGCTAATTTGTTGACCGCCAGGCGCCTTGTAGACGCCGCTGGGTCACGAACTCCTCGCTCCGTCTGAGATATCTTTTCCCAGGGTAGGGGGTCCTTCCGAGACTAACACGGACACGCGGCAAATGGCTACGCTCCTTCAACGATGCGGACTCAGCTACTCACTCGATGTAGCCGGTGCACTCACGGTTTGCTGAGAATCAGCCTCACCCACCACCTTACAACACACCCAACACTTAAAAATCAAACACAAAACACTTGCGAATTTTCTATCAAGAATATATTGCCTCCTGGCTTGAGGAAATACACTTGTCGCTTGGTATGTGTGCGCGGCGCAGACTTCGGTCACGGGAATTTCGAGGGAAAAATACAAAAGTTGATTTGTAAGGAAAACCCTTGAGAGGGTGTACGCGGGGCTCACCATCTCGAAAGAATTCTCCGTCACTGAATACTACAATCTCTCCATTTACTACTACTCCTCGCGACAACTCTAATCTCAGAAAAACTCAAAAGTGCGTCCGGCTGCGAAGTTAGCTTTCGGCTGAGTGGCGTGGCGTTGCGGAAGTCTTCATTGTCGCGACGCTAGCCCTTATTTCCTCTCACTCGTCTCACTGATTTCATACGCGATTTTCCTTCTGAAACGGTGTTCTCCGCGGTCCGCGTCTTTCCGCGCCGATCTACTTCCGCCCGCACCGACGATACGTGAGTCGATTGGCTGAACGAAGTAAAAGCAGCCAATCGATATCGCTTACTTTGAACGCGAGCGCGAGTTAAATTCGATCGCGGCACGACGTAATTATTGCGCGTACGTTGGCAGCCTGCTCGACGAGCTCAGCTCAGCGCCAGTGACGTCACGCACGCAGTCGGCCGCACTCTTTCTCCCCGCGCTTCACCGCGCTTCCCTCTCTCTCGCAAGCAAACTCTCTCTCTCGCGCGCCTCGTCGTCTAGTCTCGTACTCGCGCGCCAACTCGCATACGCGCGTTTTCTCTCTCGCACTCATACTCATGGTCCACGCTCGACCACGTGTTGCTCGTGGACCGAATGCATGCTTCCCCAGGTGCGCGGCGCACCCTGGGGGAGTCGCGGCGCATCGTAATCCTCGCGCTTGTTTGTGTGATGTGCGGGGATGCTCGTCAGGGAGCGTTGGCGTCGTCGGTGGTCGCTAACATGGCGGCGCCGCTCAGCTGGCCGTCGTCGTCTTCGTTGCCTCATCGCCAAGCCGTCGCGGTATCCTTCGCTTCCTCGCCTGCCGTCGTCGTCTCATGCTTGGCTCTGCTGTCTTGGCCGTGGCGTGATCGTCTCCCGGTGGCGCGGCATCGGCAACTTCCCAGTGGCTCGTATACGTTTGGCCGGGCATCCACGCGCGTGCTCTCTCTCTCTCTCTCGCACGAACGGCTGGCTGGTATAGTGGCGCGTCGTCCGCTCCACACCTGTCACTTTGGTGGGTGCTCTACCATAGACAGAGAAGCTCGACGTTAAATAAATTATTTAACGTCGACGTCTTCTCAGCCCTATGAACCTCCAAGAGAGAGAGCCGAATCACTCTGACGTTAAGACTTGCAATGCAACGTCACAGATCTTACTTTGTTTTAAGTTTAACTATTTTCCTAGTTAATATTATTGTAATTAAATCATATTTGTTTTCTTAGTAACTAGTAAGTAAATTACCGATGCTTTGGCGGAGTGGTGTAGAGTGTACCTCGGGCGGTAGGGAGAGTTAAGCAACTGTCGGCCCGGACACTACTTGGATGGGTGACCGCTGGCAGTTGTGACGCGCTCCCCGAGGTGTTTTTCACCGCACTCAACAAAGTGAGCGGGAAGTATGAGAATGACAAATTCGGTGCTCAGGCCTACGAAATGTGACCTGGGCATCTAATTTGAGCATTCTCAATATACCGATCCACTCCGGAACGGCTTTTCGTAATCGGCATTTACCCTGATATAGGTTTGGACAATAGGTTTTCTCCGTTCCACAGTCATAACCCTGGGCGAAAGAGGAGTGGGACTTAGGAACGTAGGGCGGAAAAGGGAGATCTGCCGACAACAGAGGTGTAGGGAAAACGCTGGGCTACAGGGTGGGTGGGTTTAGTGCCGTGTCCTCCCATCACACCTAAGCGGGAGGGTCAGAGCTGTGTCCTCCCCTCGCTCGGTAGTCGGCAACAAGCGTCGACAGGTAGTGCCGGGCCCATGAGACTGCACAAGATTCTCAGTATATAAAAAAAAAAAAAAACACAAGTAAGTACATTTTTAATGCAGAAAAAAAATCATACAAAAAGATCAATTATTGAAGTGTATTTTGAGGTTAAGGTACACTCAAGTACCATTCTATGCTCAAAATAAATCAATCACAGCTCAAAACTTGCATCCATTTATTCAATTCCCCGCCCTCTGTAACTACCATGATCCTTATATACACAAAAAATCTCAAACACTAGTAAAAAATTTACTTTCTTACAAAAATGTAAAAGAAGAGGCAATATATAACTAGTGAAAAACTAAATTCTCGAATACTTAATTAAGATTTAAATGTCGAACAGCAGAACGCATAAGGACAACAGCGTACTTACGGTGGCGGGAGTAGAAGATTATCGTTCGATTTCCAATAGTCAATAAAAAGTCTTAAACTTGTTTTCAGGTGCTACCGCTCCTCTTGATTGTTTCTTTTTAAATACTTAAAACATGGAATAGTTGATAAGGTAAAGCAGCCAATACTGGGACAGTTCTAGAGGCCATTAGTATAGAGGCGGGTGATTCATTTTAATTGCCCCAGGCAAATATCTCGAAAAGTGCGGGAGATGGAAAAAAACGTTAAATGTAAAAGTTGTAGGGTTCAGAGGGGGAAATCAAATGGTGACCTTGACCATGACCTTGGGGTCAAGTTTCAAGGTCATTTCAAAGTCAAAGTAGTTTTTTTAATTAGGAACACCAACTTTTGACCTCGGAAATTAAAAGAGCGGAAAATTTTACATTCAAACATGATGTTATGTCATGGGGTCCAGTTGACCTCTGCAGTCGCATCAAGGTCAAATCAAGCTGTCTACACAATTCGTAGGCCAATGTCTTGAAAAAAGCAAGGTTGAGAAAAACTTTAAATACCAATTTCCCCCTCTAAACCCTACAACTTTTACATTCAACGTTTTTTTCCATCTCCCGTACTTTTCGAGATATTTGCCTGGGGCAATTAAAATGAATCATCCTGTATAAGCCATGAAAAATAAAAAAATAAGTCAAATTATGCATCGTATTTTATTTTAATATTTAGTCTATTTATCGATAAATAAATTTGCATATTGAAGTGATAAACACTTTGGATAAGCAATTAATTACGAAATTGCATTAAAAATTATTATCTAGTAAGCTTACACAAAAGCGCAGAAGTGGAACAGGATATTTGGTACTAGCGCAGTTGTGGGACACGAAAGGAGCAGTAGTGGGACATATAAGAAAAACTACGTGAATTTTATGACGAAGTAGAATATTTTTATTTACTATGAAATAAAGTTAACAAGCTTAGATTTTTAGATTAACAGGCAATATTTTCCTTTTTTATTTGCATTTTAGTGGCTAATGTTTGCATTTACTGCTGGATTAAAGACTGATCAATTTCTTCCAGGTTTGATGATAAAGCCTTGAGTTGGTCTTGTAATTGTGGCTTATTTTCAATTTGTGTTTTGGAGTTGATCATTTTTTTCAAATTATTAATTTGCATTTTAATATCTTTTCTTTCTTTTGTTAGTGCTTTTTTCGTATCTTGAAATTTTTTCTGACAAGTTGCTCCTTTTCTTTGAGTAATTTTGTTTTTAATCTTTCTTTTTTATTTTCCAATTTTTTCTGTTCTTTTAATTTTTTTTCGTCCTCCTTTTTTTGAAGAACATTTAATAAATCGGTGACGGTAGACACTGGGGGCACGTCTATCGATTTTTTGTTTTTCTTTTCTCCAGAAAACGTTGGCAAAGGCAAAGCGTCTTTTAATTCGGCAGCAGCACTCGAATTATTTTCATTTACAGTAGTATTAATTAAATTCTTATTCTCTTTTAACACCATTGATTCCGGGAAAACAGCGTTATCATCCTCAATAATAATCTTAGGCTGTTCGCTGGTTTTCCAAATTTCTGTGGAAGTATTTTTCTTATTATCTGAGGTCGTATCGTGATTATTATCGCTAATACATGTGTTAATACTAGTACTAGTTGATAAGTCAAGAATCCGATCTGAAAATTAAAAATTAGTATTTATTTAAGAAGGCTCGTGAAATAATGTGTGAATTTTAAATATGATATACATACCATCTAAATAATTTTAAAAGCAAACTATTCGCATCATCTGGTAAAGTATTGTTTTTTACGTTATCGAGTCACAGATTTATTATTGAGGTTTTGCTCGTCACATGCTTGTTTCGAGGAATGAGCTGTATCGTGCATAATCATACTATTATTAATACTACTTTTGTCTAAAAGTCCAGTGAGTGATGAGTCAACTATCCCTGTAAATCAAGAATATATATTTATTTACATAATCTACATAACAATCAATAAAATATATTTCTGTATACCCTTACCATCAATATTATTTGTACTACTCCTAATTTGATACGATTCTGGCAAGATGACATCATTGAAAGCTTCTTCGAATGGAGATACAGTAGGTAATCTGTTGGTAGCATTACAATTATTTGAAATTACTGTACAATGAAATTCAATAGGTTGATGACAATTTTGTTGCAGATTGTTAGTTGCAGATATCCATAAATTTTCATCTGCATTAGGAATGACTGCAACAACAGATATGACTCTTCGTTCCACAGTGTGATCAATAATTTCAATATTCTCTTTTAAATCTTGATGAACTATATCTATAGCTTCTGAATCACACTGTAATGTAGAAGAAAACATGTCATATTCATTATCAGCGAAACCTACATATCTCATCTGCATGATTTCTTCAACATTTGCTTCATGTTTAGATCCTGAAGCTTGAGAATGTTGATCATGAACGTTGTCAATGGTAATACCTATAAACATTATTAATAATTGTCATTAAATTAATTGAAACTACTAAATAGAATAGAATAATATATTATACATACATGATTTCTTCATTTATCTCCAAGTTTCAAATAGTCCCTCATGTTTCAGTTCTCCGGTCCAAGAATCTGTCAATTCATGTCTTTCGAAAGCTTCTAAAAGACTAGATCAAGTATATTTTTTTCAAAATACTCCAAAAACTTTATATTTTGGCTAATTGTAGTTTCAGAATTCTCTTCACAAACTTTTTTAACAGGTTCTTCTTCATTATCTTTTTCAATTTGTCTTTTCTTCTTTCCTTTATTTAAAACATAGTAGTTCACTGCATTGGCTTTGAATGGATAAAGCCCACAGGCTCTGAATCCATTTCGAAGTCCAGTCGATAAATCTACAGTATCCAAAGTAATTTTCAATACTTTAGCGAACATATGTTTCTGTACATTCACTACATTGTGTTCTATTCGCCAACTTCTCATAGTCTTAGCAAAATGTTCCTTAAGAGGTCTAAACAGAGCAACATCCAATGGTTGCATTATATGGGCAGCATTCGGATACAGTGCTATCAATTCAACTTTTTTTTCTTGACTGAACTGAACTACTTGCAGAGTAAGGTGCGACAAATGGCCATCAACATATAATATTACAGGTAACTGTACATTTTCATTTTCTATCCATTTATAAACACATTTTTTAAAAAATTGTAAAATGTGTCCGCTGTCATCCAGCCTCTTTCGGAATGTCCAACAACCCAGTCTGCTGGTATATCTTGCAAAATTTTCTTCGTTGGAGATGTTTTTAAACTGAAAAGAATCATCGGTGGAGGCATTCTTCCAGATGCCGAAGCCGTAAACAGCACAGTCAAACAGGCTTTCTCGTTTCCAGTAATCTGATAGACTGACCTAGCACCTTTTTCAACGAGTACTGTGTTGTCCTTTGGCATAAGCATAAAAGCTGACTCATCCAAGTTGAAAATACGATGAGGTTCCAGTGATAGCAGATCTTTTGATTTTAAATACTCTTGAACATGTGCAAACCATTTGCGAAGGTCTTGCTCAGTTACTGAAGCTCTTGTCGTCGTCAGATTTTGAGCAATTCTTTTGGACAAATTTGGATGACTTTTCATAAAGGACTTGTACCATCGGTTACCAGGTTTATGATTTGTAAATGAAGTCTTGCGATTAGTCTTGAGTACAAAATGTTGAATACAATCAAGTAGATGAGATTTCGACACTGGGAAACCTCACTCTGCAGAGAATATTATCCACTGAACTACGTATTCCTCTTCTTCCTTACTCAAAACAGTTGCTGGACCATTTTTACAGTTAATTGGTGATGCAAGGTGGCATTTCCTATGCAACGTGCTTTTAGGCAAATTGTTGAGCTGCTTTTCTCAAAGTAAGTCCTTCTCCAATCGCATCCATAGCTTCTTTCATGTTATCTACACTATACATTTTCTCTTTCCTTCCTCTCTTCATAGGCCTTGACTTTACCTTATGTAGATTATTCTTAAGATTTTGTTGATCAACTTCCTCCTGCTCCAATTTGGAATTCTTAACTTGGCGTTTACTCTTGTGGGTGCTTTTGAGTTTTTTACCACTTGTACACTTATTCTTTTTTAATTTAACCATTTTTCAGATTATCTACAATAATATAAATTCTTATTTATAACAACTATATTAATAATAAAAGCTGAAAATGCAAATAATAAGTAGCAGTACTTACTGATAGGTTAGATTTGAGGTTAGAGAAGTATAAACAGACACAGCGTTGATTTGTATAAATAATTTATCCAAAAACTACTCCTATTAGATAAGTTATAACTATACCTTCACTGTAAAATACTTGATACTGCCACACTTTATGCTAATTCTTCCAGATATATAATTCTAATGCAAAATCATATGCTATGTCCAACTATTGAAGCACGACCAACAAGCGTGTTTGCTAAAGTTGGACATGAGCGTCACGGCGTCCCAGTACTACGTACTACTGCAGAAAAAGGGTCGGGTACTGGGACATCGTATTTTATAAAAGAAAATTATTTTTTTTATAGAAATACTTACTTATCGTGTTCGAAACAATATTTTAAATAAAAATAAAAAAAATTCTGAATGTCAATGTGTAATATATTATATTTATATTGTACAATTTATCGCAACGATTCGCGTCAAAACGGAGCGCGATAGAAGAAATATTATAGCATACCACTACACATTATTAATTATCAATTCTATTAATAGAATCATAATTTCAACAAAAAACTTCCTGTATATTTATAAAATTGAATACCTCAACATTATAATCTAATAATATTTTTAATGAATTTTGATGGATTTTAGAAAATAATAGCGTTTAAATCGTTGTCCCACTACTGGTTTCTCATTTTGCGAAGTCCCAGTATTGGCTATTTTACCTTAATGCATGGAAAAAAAGAAAAGTAACTCCTACATTTTACACAGTAGATTTAACTGTGAAACACAAACCTAATTTAGCTTTCAGAATTTAAAGCAGAATTGCCAAATCTACTTTTCTGTAAGTAAATAAACTGTTAGGCTTACTTTAAGAAATGTTAATTTGACTGATTTTGCAAAGTAATTTTTTACTTTTTTCTAGTAAAGTACTCATTAGCACAAAACTTTAACCAATTCAGATAATTCTAAACCACAAACAACTTGATTTTAAACTTTATTTTTTTATTTTATTAATAATTATTTTTATTATTTTATTAATATTTGTTTTATGTAATTATTTACCCAAACAATCACTGAATGTAAAAAAAACCCTTTTTTTTTCATTTAATATTTCTCTCGAAAACTAGTAATCAAATATGATTAAAATTTTTATGGAGCAAATCTTTGTTTATATTTTATTTTTATGAAATAAATATTTATTGATATCCTTTATTATCATGAATTTTTTCTAGGCATTTCAAAGAAATAAAATTATAAAAATATTACATATAAAAATGTAAAGCACAAAATTTTTGAAACTGTTATAATTCATAAGCTGTCCATCGAACTCATTCAACATACATACGAAATCTACATTTTCTAAAAATTTCAAGTCAATTAAAGTATTTTCACGCAAGCTATCGTTAGACATAGAAACGTATTAGTATTCTTTATCAATCTGGTTTTTTAACCATTTAACAGATTATTTTCTAAAAAAAAAATTTTTTTCAAAAATTTTTTATTTTTATGAAAAACAGGAGAACAGCAATGGTTAAATAAACTTTTTTTCATTAAAAGATAGTTAATTTTATACTCTTTTAACTACTTTTTATTAGATATATGTATTTCAATCCTATCATTAAGAAAAAATCTAAAACAAATTTTTTGAAAACCAAAAATACAAAATAAAAAAACTAATTAGCAGATTAACAAGATTATTCTTTCCCCCCATTCGGAAGTAACCAATTAACGACAAAAAGGCCTGATTTTTTGGTTAATTTTCGACGTGAATTTTTCCGTAGATGTAGGCCCTAGAAACATACTGCAAATATTTATTTCTATATGAAATTTAATGCTCTTTCAGAATAGAGGCTGAAAATTATGATTGACTGCGTAATAAAAAAGTTATATTCAATTAAACAAAAAAAAAAAAAAAAAAAAAAATCGAAAATTTTTACAAAAAATCGAATTTGCTATTTTTTAGCAAAGTTACTGTGAAGAGATCATGATATAAATATGATCAGGGGTGATTGTGACTATCAAAGTGTCTTAAGAAATTTTGATGAAATTTTCGTATCACTTCTTCCAACAAAATGGCGGCCAAACCGAAAAAAGCTTATAAAAAACATGATTCGTAGAGAGGAAAAAATAACTTTTTTGGGAGCAAAAACTAAATTCAAGGCCCAAACTAGTTTCTCTTTTATAGAAAAATTAATAGAGAAAAACAGGTAAGCATTCGTTCAATAAGTATATTCAGTGAGACGGAAATTACACATTCGAGCAGTTATCTTATACTAGTCACTCGGAAACTATAATTGATTCGACCTGTTTGAAATTCTTTATTTCTTTTCTAATTTTGTCTAACTTACATAAATGGAACTTCCTTCCTTGATTTCGCCTCTCACTTCTCAAGTGCGTACAATCGAGCTCAATTTACAAATAATACTGAAACCGAATATAATATAACTAGATTTTGTGGTTGTTCGTGATTTGTTCCTTTTCGCAAGAGGTCCGCAGCAAGAATGACGAAGTCTTTCCACAGCGACTCTGTCGCCGCCGCCGTCCGCGCTCGGAGCGCCATCTCTCGGAGAAAATCTCAAACAATCCCGCCCGCCGCGTTCCCGGAACGAAAAAATATTACTCCGCCCGCCGTGACAACGGACTTTACTCGCTTGGGCCGGAAATGGGCAGACGGATCAGTTTTGTGGCAGGTCGGGTACATTCGCCCATGGCCGTTTTGATTTTGACCACGCAGATGTCATTGTGTGAGCCTGGAAACACTTGAACAACGTGACCCAGGGGCCATCGTCCTTGGCATCTGAGGAGAGATGGATCGGCGATGAGCACCACGTCATTGGTCTTAAGATCTGCTTGAGGTCGGGTCCATTTGAGGCACTGCTGAAGGGTGTTGAGGTATTCCTTGTTCCAGCCTACCCAGAATCTGTGTCACATCTCCTTGACCAACTGCCAGTGGGTTACTCGGTCAAGCTCCGTTTCAGTTAAAGATGGCTGGTGATATGACAACAAGGAAGTGCCGACGAGGAAATGAGCGGGGGTGAGGATCTCGAGATCTTCTCTATCTCCGGAGATTGGACCGAGAGGGCGACTGTTGAGCACAGCTTCGATGCTAGTCAGGAGAGTGGTGAATTCATCGTATGTCAGTCGTCTACTTCCACTGATACGGCGGAGGTGGGTTTTCATCGACTTTACGCCGGCCTCCCATAATCCTCCGAAATGTGGTGATGAAGAGTCGAGCTCCGTCTGCCTCAGGAGTTGGTGTAGTTCGTCTCGGGCGCCCTTGAAGTTGGTGGCATTGTCGCTCCAAATTTCTATCTTACGGATCTTACGGCCTTTGTAGCTGAGGATATGAAAGGGTCCGGCATAATCCACTCCGCAACGGCTAAATGGCCTGGATGGCGTTACACGAGGCACCGGCAGAGGAGCCATTACCTGGGTCAAGGTTCGTGCCTTTGATTTAGCACAACAAACACATCTACGAATCAAAGCCTTCACCTGGACTCGTACTCGGACTAACCACTCGCGTTGCATGGCGTGGACGTAGGTGACGCAAAAACCTCCATGAAGGGTTTGATCGTGAGTCCACATGATTATCAATTCGGCAAAGTGACACCATCCGTTTACTATTGGAGGATGCCGTGCTTCGTAAGGTAGATCGGAGTTTTCGAGGCGACCACATACGCGCAGGATTCCATCAATATCTATGAAGCGGTATAGAGTCTTCAAGGGGCTTAAGCTTCCGACTGGACTACTCCTTCGCAGCTCTTGCATTTCTATGGCACACTGCTGCTGCTGGCATCGTCTGATGCACACTAAGAACTCGTGTTGGAGTTCTTTAGCGGTAATCGGTGCGAATGGCTTGGGAGTCTGGGGATCCAAGACACGCCGAAATAGACGCCTGCAGCGAATCATTGTTCGTAGGAAGCGATTCAGATTTGAAAAGCGGTCGATGATGTCGGTAGTGACACCTTGCATCACGAGACAACTCATTGACGCAGTGGTGTCTGTCTTGAATAAGTATGTGGGAATAACTGTGGAAAATGCCGCTGGCCATTGTGAAGGATGTTGGGTTAGCCACTCAGGCCCGAACCACCACAGCTTATGGTTAGCAAGGTCTGACGGAGCGATGCCTCGAGTAGCAATGTCCACCGGATTGTCGGTGGTAGTCAGGTGACGCCAGTGACAGTAAGGCATTAACTCGTGTACATGGCTGACATAGTTGTCGACGCGGTCGTTGCCAAGAGACTTGTCGGATCGAAACCATTGTAGCACGATCTGCGAGTCACTCCAAGCGAGACAATTTTGAGGATATACTCTCAAATCACTTGATAGTCTCACGAGTAGCTGAACGGCAATGAGCGGATAGAACTTGACGCTTGGTCAAGTGAGTGCTGTCCTTTGTTATGGGTGCCGCGAACGTCAGGCGATCGGTGGTCGGATCCCACCTGATGCCGAGTTCATTAACGGGTTTATCTGAAGCGAGGCGAAGCCAGTCGGGTCTTAGCCGGTCTCCTGCGGAAATGTCGGCGATGACTTTGGGAGAGTTATTAACCCACTTTTTGAGCTCGAAGCAGCCAAGCCGCATTAGGCTGATTAGTTGATCACGTTTCTCTCGTGCTGATTTGACCTCCTCGGCTCCGGTCAGAATGTCATCGACGGACAACTCGTTTTCTATGGCTAGAACAGCTTCGGGGTAGGGCGTGCCTTCATCCGCACAGAGTTGCTTAAGGACTCGTCTTGCGAGATAGGGAGACGGTGACTCCCCGTAGGTGAGCGTGCCGAGCTCGCTGTGTTCTTCCGGTTGACCTGGGGTCTCGCTCCAGATTATTCGTTGAAGGTGAGTGTACTCCGAATTCACCCGGACTTGTTTGAACATCATCTTGGTGTCCGCACAATAAGCTACCTTACATCTTCTCCAACGGTTAATTATTGAAGGCAGATCGCTCTGACGTTTAGGTCCGGGTCGGAGTGCGTCATTTAGACAAAGTCCTGAGGTTGTGGGGTAAGAAGCGTTGAACACTACTCTCAGTTTCCTTCCATTGTCTCTGTTCTACCAATCCCATGGCGGGGAAGATAATGAAAATGTTGATTCTCTGATTCTGGGGCGGTGAGTAGTCTCATGTGGCCGAATCGATGATATTCTCTCATGAACTGTACATATTCCTCTCGGAAGGATTTGTCCTGCATCATATGTCTCTGAACGGAATGTAATATCCTGCGTGCGCTTGTCAAGCTTTTTCCCAGAGACTAATTTTCCGGGGATCGTAGGTAACGGAACCGAGTAGCGACCAGAAGCAGTACGACGATGCTCAGTTTGGAAGAGAAATTCGCATTCCAGATCCTCAGGGGCTTCGCGGACGACACGGGGCACTTCCACAGTCATGTGAGCCATCATCATGCCTCGAATCAATATTCCTCGATGGATCAATTGAGCATAACAGTCAACTCCAAGTACAAGATTGACTCCACGTGGCAAGTAAAAATCAGGGTCTGCTAATGGGAGATCCTCGAATAGCCCCACGGACCGTTGGTTGAGTCTGCAAGAAGGTGTCCAAATACCCAGTCGGTGCAGGCTGAGGGCGTTGATCGACATTGTACCGCGTAATCCCGACAGCTGCAGCTGGATTCGTAAAATCATCAGGGTGGAATCCATTACGTCTCCGGTGACTCCAGTGATGCCCATTTTGATCTTCTTTCGGTCGCGCCCAAATTTGAAGGCGACGCTGATGTTGACGAGAAAGGCGCCCGAACAGGGGTCGAGTAGAGCCCTGACTTTTGCAGAATTTTTCTTGCTGCCCACTAAAATGACCATGGCGGTCGGCAGGATGCTAGGTCATGATGAGGTGACGTCGGATTGAACCGTCGGTGTGATCGCTACATCTATTTTGTCGAATCGCCCCTTTTTTGTCAGAAATTCGGTGGGTGTCGTCATCATAGGTCGTTTCTCAGCCCTTTTGTGAAGGAGTGTGTGGTGTTGTCCTCCGCATGTCAAACAGCGAGATTGGGAAGGGCACTCCCGGACGCCGTGGCCCCGTCGGAGGCAATTGTAACAGAATCGTTCGTGCTCAACCAACTTCCGTCTCTCGCTAGGAGACATATCTCGGAATGATGGACAATGGCCTACATAGTGCGGCTTATTGCTGATCACGCAGTTGTCAGATCCAGTCGCCAAAGCTTGGACGTCTGTTGACTGGTGGGGTTATATGTAATTCCGCTGGATCTTGCAGCCCCCCTTCCCTGGGATTTCGACTCCATCGACTGTAGTGTTCGTTACCTCGTCTGAAGAAATGTAGCAAGATTGCTGAACGACGAGTGGAATTGTTTAAGCCTGTCGGTGGTGGTGCTCAGAGTCATGAGTTCTTCTTCCCAATCCCGTTGAGTAACGGGATCCATGGGGTCATAAGCAAACAATATGATCCAGTCATCCCAATGTTCGACAGGTCGGCCCAGTAGTCGAAGCTGATCACGATGTAGTTTAAGAGCATTGAGGAGCTGGCGAATGTTGCGAGATGACTCTTTCTTTAGTGTTTGGAGCGATTTGAGGGCCTTTAGATGGTCTTGAACGAGAAGGCGTTGATTATCGTATTGGCTCTCCAAGTTCTCCCAAGCAAAGGGGTAGTTGGCCTCTGTTATCTTTAGGAAAGCCAACGTGGCCTTAGCATCTCCCTGCACGAAGCTTTTCAAATAATAAAACTTATCTACGTTGCTCAATTGCGGGTTTGAATGGACCAAGGAGGTAAAGAGGTCTCGGAACGGTTCCCATTCATCGCGTCGGCCGTAGAATGACGAAATTGCTATACGTGGTAATCAATTGGACCCGCCGTGATCGCGATCGAATTCCAGCGGGTTTCTCCGTGATCGAGCGTCATAGAGCAATCCTCTCGCTCGCACATAGGCCGTCTCAGCCTTGCCAAAGTCTCCCTCGCTGAAGTATGGATGATCTCGAGGGGTACTAGACTGCATCAGCGCTCGGTGGTTGTCATCAAAGACCGACCAATGTCTTGTAATATACCAAGATGTCCAATGTCCAATGTACCAAGCGACTTGTAATTAAATCATCACTCCACTCTTTCTCAGGCGTCCTCCCAATGTCATGAACCGCTCGTTCGATAGTTTCCAACAAGCCTTGCTGAACGTTTAAAGATTGATCCATTGTGAGATCTGTAACATAAAGCAAGGCAACCAAAGCCGACGTTTTATAGTGAGCGAGACGGATGGGTCGACGTATCGAGTGGTGATTAGAACCGATGCCCGCGGATGGGGTGAGACGGTTAGGTGACTAGTGTAATTCGTCGGCGCCGACCGACGTCTGATGGGCAGACGAGACGGAAGGACGGCCAGAAGACTACTACACTGTCCGACGCTTACGATGGAGCAAGCGAGATGGAAGTAGATCAGTATGGATCAACGGTGTTACATGACGTCCATCTCATAGACAAAACGGAAGGCAGACCCATAGCTAAGAGAGAGGGAGAGAGAGAGAGAGAGAAAGAGAGAGAGAGACAGAGAGACGTGGTCGCATAACCTCAAAGCGAGCCACGTGGTCGCATAACCTCAAAGCAAGCCATGTGGTAGTATAACCTCAAAAGAAGACGATTCCGGAGTAACCAAGCGTTCGGAAGTCTTTGTTTTTGATCGCGCCTTTCTTACTCGACACACGTAGCGGTATTGTTCGCAAATATTGGATCGCGTATTTTTCCCTTTCTTAGGAAGCGCGACAGATTATAGTAGGCAGCCGGCTATTAGACGAGAGAAGAATAGCGAATAAAAACGAATTCTACGTCAAAATGACTACCAAGGAGCAATGCGCAGCGTGGATTCAGGCCAATGTAAGGAGGAACGCGGCAGTCGCGAAACTGGCGCAACAAATAAACCGGATGAATCCACCAGTTTTAGTGGAGCAACTGCGGATACAGGACTGCAGTCACGAAGGAGCACCCCGAGAGTTAAGGGAGCGGCTTTTACGTGCATCCTGCAGAAGAGTGTTGGCTATGGAGATACCGTACTAACGGAACTGACGGAGCCTATGCTCTCGTCCACATCACGACCGCAGAAATGGGAGTCCGTCTACGAGCCAAGGACAAATCTCCCCTTAAACACGGCAACCACCACCACCACCACTACCGCAGCTCCTACCACTACTGTCGCGACTCCGGTGAGAGCCACGGTTGCTGGATGCCGGACGTCGACGGGCGGGCAGCCGCAAATTTTTCTGCAAAACGCCATACAGGAGCAGAATAATTGGAGGCTGCAGTCGTTGCGTATGGTCGCACAATTCGTGGACCCGCTGGCTGCTACTGGAGTACAACCTCTGCCTTCTACCTCCCGGACAGCAACGCAGCCCACCCCAGATCCGACCGGCTCACGATATCCGACACCACCCCCTTCACCAACCAGGACGAGGTCAGACGCTAGTATGTCGAATTTAGAATGCGAAGAAAATAGTAGTCATGGAGAAGAACCTGGAAACGACGAGACGGTCGACGCGTATTATCAGCTACTTGCTACATTAGCTGAACAAACGGCGCCCCTGCAGAACCCTCCGCAAAGACCAATAATGGAGTCAACGCGGAGAGTTCACCCTCGAAACTCCGAGCCAGCCAAGACGACTAATGCAGACGACCAGATTCCTATTAACGTCCCAGAGCGTAAGATGCCCTCACCGAGGCCCCAACAAACCGAGCCGGCGTTACCTAGCTCGCGCACTACCGGAGCCCCGAAAGAGACAACCTCCAAACTCTCGAGACGTCGAAAGGACCCCGTAAGGGGCGAGTCGGAGTCTGAAATGTCGTCCTCACCTACGGATTCCGACAGTGAACTGGATGGGCCAATACAAGTGTTGCGAAGAAACCAGACGAGAAGATGTGAGAACCACGGCACCACTGACAGTTGGAAGTGTGTAAAATTACTCCAACATTATAGTTTAAAATTCTCCCGACAAGAGAAAGAAATTCTGGAAGAATTTTCTGGAAGAAATTCTGGAAGAGCGGGTGGCTATCCCGACGATCAGCTTTTAAATGCGCTACCCAGCATCCTATCCAAAATTGCCAGCACATGGTTCCGAACGACGAGAGATGATATGGAGACGTGGAAGGATTTTAAGCGAGCATTCAAGAGACAATTTATCGGCGAATGGACGGAGCGTGACATGTGGGGCGATTTGCACGAGAGAAGCCAAGGACAAGGGGAAAAGATTTCCAGCTACGGCAACTCCAAAGAATGCCATTTGGCCTCACCAATGCGCCTATGACCTTCCAGCGTCTTATCGACTCGCTATTCGGCCCGGAGGTAGAGCCTTGTGTCTTCGGATATCTAGATATCGTCACCGAGACATACAAGGAGCACCTTAAGTGGGTGGAATTCGTATTGAAGAAGCTAAGAGATGCTGGATTGTCAATTAATCACGACAAATGTGAATTCTGCTGCTTGCAGGTGCGGTATCTTGGTTATCTCCTGGATCATGAAGGGTTACGTCCGGATCCCGAGAAAGTCGCGCCAATACTGGAATACCCCGCTCCCACGAAAGTTAAGCAACTGAGGATATTCCTGGGTATGCTGGGCTGGTACTCGCGATTCATAGACCAAGATTCCGATCAAGAAATATATTCATAGACCAAGAAAGTGCCGCTTCTCAAACTCCTTAAGAAAGACCGACCCTGGGTTTGGGCAGCCGAACAGCAAGTCGTCTTCGATAAACTCAAACGAGCTCTGACGATCGCGCCCGTCCTGGCTCGCCCAGATTTTAGCAAGTCTTTCGTCGTCCAATATGACGCGAGCAACTTCGCGATTGGGACGGTCCTGACCCAGGAAAAAGAAGATGGAGAACATCCCATTGTGTATGTCAGTCGCGTCTTGACGCCCGCAGAAAGGAACTACACTACCACGGAAAAGGAGTGTTTAGCCCTCCTGTGGGCGATTGAGTAACTGAGGCCATACCTCGAGGGGTATCACTTCAGCGCGATAACTGATCACAGTGCCCTGCGATGGCTACGCAATTTGAGGGATCCCACAGGCAGACTGGCCCGTTGGGCCCTCAAAATGCAACAATGGGATTTCAACATTGTTCATCGAAGGGGAGCTTTAAATTATGTCCCAGATGCCTTATCGCGAATGTATGAGGACGAAGTTGAGGTCGCAGAATTTAACGTTGTCGAAGACGAGTGGTATCTTAGACGATTGCGCGAAGTTGCTGAGACGCCGATGAAGTACCCCGGATGGAAGATAGAAGCCGGATTACTATATCGACATAGTGCCGACCCCCTTTTGGATCCGATCGCGACTCCAGAGGAAGGTTGGAGGCTGGTGGTTCCAAAGGACTACCGCGATAAGGTGCTGCAGGAGGCACATCGGGCCCCCTCGTCTGGACATCTCCGAATTGAGAAAACATACGACCGGGTGGCCCGGGAATACTACTGGCCTGGAGCTTGGCATGACGTTCATGACTTCGTAAGAAGTTGTCGCGAATGTCAAGAATACAAGACGTCTCAGTTCGCGTCACAAGGACTTATCGGCAAAAGGGTCGTCGAACGACCTTGGTCCGTGGTAGCGGCTGATGCCATGAAATTTCCTTCCAGTAAAAATCAATTCAAGTACCTCCTTGTGTTCCAAGACCTTTTCACGCGATGGGTTGAGGTTAAGCCTCTGCGTCGTGCCGACGGTAAAGCAGTCGCGGCTGCGTTCGAAGAACTAGTGCTGTTCCGTTGGGAGACGCAGAAATACCTCCTGACGGACAACGGTCGTGAGTTCGTAAATAAGCATTTGACGAAGACGTTAGACGAATATGGCGTGAAACAGGTCACGACGCCGCCGTATCACCCGCAGGCGAATCCGGTCGAGAGGAGTAACAGAACTCTGGTCGCAACATTTGTCAAGACCTATCACCAAAATTGGAATGCTCACCTTCATGAGTTTCGCCACGCGATAAATACGGCGACTCAGGCCTCGATAAAAGTTTCACCCGCCTTCTTAAACTACGGCCGTCATCCGACACCCGTACGAAGTTTGAGGCAGCTGAACCCCAAGAGTGGGTCAAACGCATGAAGAGATTAGATGCCCTTAGAGACTTACTCGCGAAGTTCATAGACGATTAAAAGAAGTTCAGACAAGACACTACAACCGCGGTCGACGTCACGTTACGTTTAACGTAGGGGACTCGGTGATGAGACGCGAACACCACTATTCTAGCGCGATTCAACGGTTTTCCGCAAAGCTCGCGCCGAAGTACGGTGGTCCGTTCCGCGTAACACGGGTTCTGTCTTCGACCGTGTATGAGGTCGAGACGGAGGGAAACAGGCAAAGCACAAAGGTACACGTTTCTGAATTAAAACGATACATTCCCCCGCACAACCCCCCTGCAGTCCATCCCTAACCTTTTTTCCTTATCTTTGTTTCAGTTGTCGCGACTAAACCGGGTAACCCAAGGCACTCAGGTGCGAGGCGACCGCGGACCCAGTGAGTCGAAAATTATATTTAAGTTTTAGTGGATGACATTTAGTGATGGTAGTCGGTGGAAGTGATTTACATATTTTTTTTTTTTTTTGTAGCGTTAGATTTAAGAGGACGAGAAGCCAGACGTTCGAGAGCAGCAGAGCAACTCGTGACGGCGAGTACTGACAAAGTTTTGTTGTAGAAAAAAGTTGCGGACGTGATGCTGAGCTGAGAAGGAGAAGATGCGCGATGTAGATTTTAAGTTTAAGTTTAAGTAGAAGTAATAGTCGTAAATAGATCTTAAGTTACAATAAAATAATATTTGCCTGTGCGCAGTGGCGTTGTTCGGTTCCCTCATTTTGCCTGTAACTAGGGGCGGAATGGCCCATTTTTGAGTAAAACTGTTCCACCCCGGTGTCCAGTTTGGGGGGGGGGCAGTTTGTGACGTGTATTTTCGCGGAGACGATGTTCCCCCAGGCAACGAGGACACCGTTCGACGCCACGCAAACGCGCCGTTTAATTATATTTATTTTATTATTAACGCGACGCACGTTTCCGGAGGTTTCGCGGCTGCCCCATCGCGACGACGCCACGGCGAGCCCACCCAGACCAACGACGAGAGGAGGAAAGACGACGCGACGCTCAGCGGGTGCCCCGGCTGTCAACGTCCACACGAGGCGGCCAGCCAGCTGACAGCCCGGCGCCCTAACCCTAACTGACGCACGAGGCCTACTTGGAGCGCTGGGGAGCAGCGCCGACGACACGCACACTCAATCGCGCACTCAAACAATGGGCGAAGCAACCACGAGAGGGCACGACGACCTGGACATCGGCCGCGGGGACAGCAGATCGACGGCAAACGAAGATGCGGCGAGCACGTGTTGCCCGCCTAGCGCGTGAGAGCCACTGGAAGAGGCGAAATAAATAAAGTAAAAGTAACGACGCTGTTTTATTTACGAGAGAGTGTGTTTCGTGTATGTGAACAGTCTAATTGTCGCGGATAGCCGAACCCCGTCGGCTATCGAGTCTAGGTCTCTAGCTCTCCCAGCAGCTAGCCAGCGCAGAAGGAAGGAAGCAACCCGGGGCGGTGTTTCAAACACCTTGCGCCCGTTCAAGAAGAACAGTCCCAAGCACTTGTAGTGCAATCATTGTTGGCGTTGCATGGGGGAAGTCTCGCGACTCTCGCGGACGAAACCCAACATCACAAAATGGCGCCCAACGTGGGGCCACAATAGACACGTGGCAATCGGACCAGAAGTAACCATCTTAGATTGGAGAAGATTTGTTCAAAGTTCGAGATTTTGAATGTACGGCGTGGCGAGTGTGAGAGTGTGAAAGCGTGTGTGTGTGACGCGTATATTTGACGAGTTAGGTTAGTTGACGCGGTTAGAGTTAAGGTCGTGTAAGTGATTGCGACGAGGCTCGTTTGCAGGACGAGACTATAATACCCTCTCCGTCGGGATTCTCACCATATAAGTGGTATTAATTACTTACGAAATAGCTAAAAATTAATATTAAAATTTTTTGTAATTTTAATCATTGTTTTTTATTGCGTTTGGAATTTTCTCGTGGTAGGTGCCCGACTCCAAGAGTGTAAGCTGAGTCATCCTCTTGCGCGTGGTCGCTTGATTTTGCGGCCATCTTTATTTTAAGGAAAAGTTGGTTTTCGCCAGTCATTTACTGAGGAACACCGACGGCCGATAAAATCGGGTGTAATACACAGGTCGATACGCCCCCTACCGCACTTTTGGCGTAATTATTTTATTTCTTTTTTTCTTTTGAAAATTTTATTTGTGAAACAATTTTAGAAGTTAAGTGTCGCATGTGTTCTTGGGTTGCCCAGTTATTAGCCAAAGCCCTATATTTATTGAAATTAAATTAAAATTTTGTGTTCTATGCAATTTCCTAGTAGACAATTGCTCATTTAGGGATTTCAGCGAAGATTGAAGATTTAATAACGCGAGATACAGTCGCGACTTACAAAACTGTATACAAAAATTAGTTTTTATAACTTTTTACAATTTTTAAAAAAATAAGTTATACGTATATAGTCACCAAAGTGTCTCTGCAGTTATGAGACCGTACGTACTGTATTATCATATAGATTATTAAACGAAATAAAACAAATTTTAAATTAATTTTTTTTAACTCTATTGCATATTAAACAGCCAAAGTAAGTGTGAGGGATAAAATTAAGATATTTGAGGATAGTTCCGATCGAAGTAAACGACGAAAAACCGAAGAATTAACAGCACATAATTCAATAGCGCCAACTTTGCGTAGCGGCATTAATGTTCTCAAGAAATGAAGGCAATGTAGCTGTATCTAAATTAATCGAAGAAGTGACTACTAATTTGCCATCACAAGCAAATAAGATTTTGAGTTCTTGGAACCAGTCTCAAGCGTAAAATAATATAAATATTAAATACAGTCCTGAAGCGACGCCTTTTAGCCTTTCTAATCGATAATCGTTTTTCAAAAAGGCAGTATTTAGCTACATTGCAGGGAGCGAGGCGTAAGAATACTAACCTTTACGATGCAGTATTATTAGCAAAAAAATCTGCATATCTAGAATTAATCCAGATAACTGATAAGCTTTGAGAAGTACCTTTACAATCTCTTCTTTATGAAACCTGTGAATGATAGCTGAAAGTTTTAGAATTACCATCTAATTAGGAAATAATCATTGAAAGAAATTTGTTATTGAGTTTAAAGTATGGATTTAATGGCAACTCTGGCTATTCAGCTTATAAACAAAAATGGAATGACGATGCTGTATCCGATGATCAAAACGTATTTGTAACTTCAATTGTTCCTCTTCGTCTGCAAAATGTTTCATCAGGTAAAATTATTTGGGAAAATTCAAGGCCCTACTCCACTAGATTTTGCAGACCGATAAGGATTCAGTGGTTACATGCAACAAATGATATAGCGAGAACTGAAAAAGAATTCATTCAAGATCAAATAAATAATCTTTAGACTTACTCAAAGAAATCCGGGAATGTAGAATTTGAAATCCATCCAACTATGGTTGATGGCAAGGTGATTTTAAAAGAATACTTTCTCGAATAATTCTTAATAATTAATTAAAAATTATTTTCTTGCATACTTAAATACTGTAACTTTTAGAATTTTTATTTTTTTAATTGGTATTCATTTTTTTTGTAGATAATTAATGCATTAACGAATACTTCGAGTATGAGTTGTAACATTTGTCACTCAAAAGTATCACAAATGAATAATTTTGATTATTTATATGCAAAAACTATTGATGAAGTTGTTTTTCAATATAATCTTCCAATACTTCATGCACTTATCCATTGTTATCAATGAAAAATGTGACTTATATCACTATCCGAATGTAAGGGGAATAAAACAGCAACATTTTGTCCAAAAGGTTATAAATTAAAAATAACTAAAATAAATTATAAACCAATTGAGCCGTCTAACCGTCCCGGAAAACAACTCCAACATCCTAATGAGTATCAAATGTCATATGGAGATATTAATTATCTAGGAAACAACCAAGCAATATTCTATTTCGACAGAGGAAACAATAGAATTTAAAAGTTTACAAATTCTAGTAGTATTATAATAGTACTATAATACTTCTAATAGTACTATATGGAATTGTTTTCATATGTTCTTGTAAATGTAACTCTTCCACAGAAAATAAAGAAATTTTCCACACTATCGAAAGACATGTGCAGTTTTGCTAACATGTCCCAAAAGGCTTTACAACTTTGTGAGTGAAATTCACAAGAATACTAGAAACGCGTCAACAGAGATGTTTACAAAAGCAAGTTTAATGCTGATTAGATATTGAAAATAAAGATCATCAAATTTCGTTTTTGAAAAGTTCTGCAATTTGTCTTAAGGGGGGGGTTTGGACCAATAATATTTTTTTGTTTTTTACTTGAAAAATAAAATGTTTTATATAAAATAAATTGCTTGTTATATATTATATAACTATAACTAATTATTTACAAAATGAGCTTAGAGTAAAGTCTCTAAACTCATTTTATGCTACTCTTTGCTTGATTTAAAAACAAACCATTGGCGTAACCTACAGGTCCTATTTGTGCATGGATCTTGATGTCCGACGGCTTAAATTGTTGGCATTTGATGTCATTCTGGTCTGAAGAGTTGTAGAATTCAAAATTATTTGAGTAAGTAGTTGCAAAAGTTCAAAAACCGCATACATTTATGAAATTAAAGAAAATTAAAGATATATAAGTGGATTTTTAAAATTAATAAAAATTAAAAATCCACTTATATTTCTGAACAATCCGTTTTTAGATAAGTTTTCGATTCAAGATTTAGTTTTAAGTAATTTTAGTTTATATCGGACTAGATCAGCGTACAGAAATGTTTTTCTCTGCTGGATTACTTATTGCAACTTTATTTACATATGCAATTATACTGTAATTGTTTTATGTATTTCAACTGGTTAAATAAATAAATAAAAATAAAATAAAAATAATTTTCTACAATTCATATTCTAATTTTTCTTTTTATAGTTGATTTACTGTAACCTAACATTTTCAATTCGCTTGGCAGTGATTTAAAAATTGTTATTCCAATTATGTAACTATTCTTATTACTTACTGCTTTATTAAATTTAGTGGCTTGTATTGTGTAATTACGTATGCTTTTGTTTCTTGTACTTACATTGTGTTCACAGTAGATTTCCTTTAAAACTTAATAATAATATTGTATTGATTCTAAATTAAAAAATTGCTTTAGGCTGAATGGGCTGCTATCATTAGGAAAATCGCCTTTATATATTATTTTTCTTATTCTGTTTTGTAAATTTAGAAGAGGTCTCGCACAATTCATATACAGGGTGTCCCATTTTAAAGAAACCACCCAGAAATTTTCGCCGGTTCGCGTTGTGCAAAAAAATTGTTCAGACAAAAGTTGTTTGGGACAATGGGGGCCATCTTTTTATGAAATCAGTTTTGACCTTGAGACTTATTTTTAAGGTCATTTGAAGGTCAAAGTATTTTTTTGATTCGAAAAGAGCACAAATTTTTTTATCAAAAGTGCTTTTAAGACTTTTTTGACTAAACGCATAGTTTCTGAGAAAAAAATTCGCTAATATTTAAACATTTTTAAACTCTTCAATTTTTTTCATGAAAAGGATGCATCTAATCAAAAAACTATTAAAAATATTATTAATATAGAATTGCATGAAAAATATGGTGGTATTTTTTATTTTTTATAATATTGTTTTTTAGGCAAATTCACAAAATTGCAGTTGCAGCAACCGGCGACGATACGAAAATCGGCGCAAAAGAATGAAAAGGGCGAAATGACAAAAAAAAAAGATATCGAAAAAAAGGAAAACACGTCCTAATCACGCGAGACCAGGCGAGCTACTGATGCTCGACGCGCGAACGACTTGGGTGGCGCGACCCTCCCATCGGCCGTCCTCGCGGCCCTCTCTCCCCTCCTTCCCGAATTTTCCGACTAATCGCGGCGGCCCGTTGTACTAAACGAAGATAGACAGCGCGGTCAGTGCCGATTCTCGCGCCGCATAAAGAGTTCGTGGGCGAATCTGCTCCCCGGATGAGAGCAGCGCGATCAAGGTGCAATCGTTATAATAGATAAATAATTTACAAGCCTTTAGGCAAGGGACAAAGGCGAGTGATGTTGCGTTTGAAGCGGCCATGTGATGTCTTGACAGCAGGGATCGGCAAAATTGTAATTAAAAATTACGATTACTTCATTACTTTTGTAATGTGTAATGGTCAGTTCGAAATTACCTATTACTTTTGTAATGTGTAATGGTCAGCTCGAGATTTTCCATTACTTTTGTAATGGGTAATGGTCGGCTCAAAATTTCCCATTACTTTTGTAATTTTAATGGTCGAAAAAAAATTAATATTACATTTGTAATGCATTAATGATTAGCTTGAAATTTCCGATATTATAAAATAAATAAATAAACAAATAAATAAACAAATAAATTAAATCGATAAATAAAAAAATAAAATTGATAAATTGATGAATAAACAAATGAATTAGATAGTTAATTAAATAGGTAAACAAATAGATAAATAAATAAATTTAATTGCTAATTAAATAGATTAATAAACCAATAAACAACTAAATAAATAAATAAATTAAATTGATAATTGATGATGTAACTTAGTCCAGGAACTTTTTTTCCGCTTCGAGTTTTTTCTCAATAACCAAAATCGGGGTGGGCTGCTTTGTAGACGACGTCCCGTCGTCCTGAGGGTATTCCTGGACATCTGGACATCGTCTACAGGAACAGCTCCCGATTTTTTTCTCAATGATCAAGATCGTGTTGGCTTCCCTGTAGATGACGTCCCGTCGTCCTGAGGGTGTTCCTGGACCCCTGGACACCCTCAGGACGACGGGACGTTGTCTACAAGACAGCCCACCCCGCAATTAGTCATTGAGAAAAAAATCGGGCGCTGTTCCTATAGACGATGTCCAGGTGTCCAGGAACACCGTCAGGACGACGGGACGTCGTCTACAAAGCAGCCCACCCCGATTTTGGTTATTGAGAAAAAACTCGAAGCGGAAAAAAAGTTTCTGGACTAAGTTACATCATCAATTATCAATTTAATTTATTTATTTATTTACTTGTTTATTGGTTTATTAACCTATTTAATTAGCAATTAAATTTATTTATTTATCTATTTGTTTACCTATTTGTTTACCTATTTAATTCATTTGTTTCTTCATCAATTTATCAATTTTATTTTTTTATTTATCGATTTAATTTATTTGTTTATTTATTTGTTTATTTATTTATTTTATAATATCGGAAATTCCAAGCTAATCATTAATGCATTACAAATGTAATATTAATTTTTTTTCGACCATTAATGCATTACAAATGTAATATTATTTTTTTTTTCATCCATTAACATTACAAAAGTAATCGGAAATTTCGAGCTGGCCATTACACATTACAAAAGTAATGGGAAATTTCGGGCTGGTCATTATACATTACAAAAGTAATGGGAAATTTCATGCTAACCATTACACATTACAAAAGTAATGGGTAATTTCGAGCTGAACATTAATGCATTACAAATGTAATATTAATTTTAGTCAAAAATATTAACGAAGTAATGATTAATGCCGATCCCTGCTTGACAGTGACTACTGTATTGATGTTGTTGCTCCCCGGTTGCACATCAACGACGACTCCCAGCTGCCATTGCGTGCAAGGTTGATTTCCTTCTAGTAATATGACGACGTTATTCAAATTGACCTCACTCTGGTTGTTGGCACATTTTTTCCCATATTGAAAGATCTTACGTAAGATTTTACGCAGCATCTTATGCCAAAATCTGGTCTGAAATTTTTTTATTTATAAAAGACTAAACACCGTGCAAAATGTGGATAAACTCGTTATTAAAGAATTTTTGCTCTTGCTACACATCTAAAAAACTTCTAAGTCCCATCGAAAAAAAATTCTTTAATAACGAGTTTATCCACATTTTGCACGGTGTTTAGTCCTTTTTTAAATAAAAAAATTTCAGACCAAATTTTGGCATAACATGCCACGTAAGAGTCTTAAATGTGATCAGCTGTCCACCCACCACTCGTCGAAAATGATGTTTAGAAGACTTTATGGCTGCCTCCCATAGGCCGCCACAGTAAGGTGATAAAGGCGGATTAAAATGCCACGTGATGTTTTTACGAGTGGCGAAATGAGAAACGTCATCCTGAAATCGTTCTAAAGAGAATAAAGCATACATCTTGCGCAACTGATTGTTTGCTCCGACGAAATTCGTCCCATTATCGGAATAGACGTGGGAGGGAATCGATCGACGACTGATGAAACGTCGGAAAGCGCCTAGAAAACCCACAGTTGTCAGATCACTGACGATTTCAATATGCACGGCCTTGGTAGCCATGCATACGAAAACGCAGCCATACGCCTTTACTTGAGAACGGATTCTAAACTTTTTTTCCTTTATAAAAAGTGGTCCAAAAAAGTCCACGCCCTTATGAAACGCTTTGAACGCCTTGATATAATTAACGAACTCTTCTAAATAAATAAACACATTGCTTATTTAAAGTTTTAACTTACATTTTATTAATGTGACGAAAGATGAAAAGAATTACCAAATAACAAGAACACAAAAGAAAGAACTTAAATATTAGACAATATCGCTTTGAGCGCGCTCAATTTAACCCTAATAGGGTTTCGGTCTGCCTTCCGCTCCGGTGACTCTATAACAAACAAAAAATTTATAATAATTACAATGTCGCTCGATCACAATAAAATTTACAATATTTCGAGGCAAGTCCAATTACGCACGCTCATTACGCGTGGCAATCTTCCCTAGAGGTTGGAGCTCGGCTCAGTGCGCCGAGTGGACTGATCGCGACAGTCAGCTCCCGCTCGCTCCGAGCCGCTCGATCCGAGCCGCACCCGGCAGGAGAGACTGTCTCGGTGGGAGAATCGTCCCGCAGTGGGAGAGCACCGCGGGGTAAGGACGCTCGGGAGCGCACTTGCTCTCCGGCCGTCGGGGTCGTGCTAACGCAAGTATACATTACATATGTACCGACTTATATTTAACAAAACTATTGGTCGCACTTACCGCTATAGCATGTAACATAGCTTTGTTACAACTTCAGAGTCCTCGATGGACCAGTAACGTTCGATTTGATTGGTTAATCCGGTTAACTCACAAATCTCAGTTGTTTTATTTTCCGAATTTATGCCGCCGGCCACTACCCAGCCTAAATGAGGTTTTTGTAATATTAAATCCGAACCATTTCTTGATAGATTTATTTGCCCGACCGAGAGTAAAGAAAGCGTGGTACCAGCTCCTATTAATATGTCAACAGCACGAGGAACATGGAATTTAGGCTCCGCGAGTTGTCACGCCGAAAATATTCATCCGGCACGAAATCCGCGATTTTTGGTACGACTAATGAATTTATGGTTTTTTCGACACGATTTATTGTGGAACCGAAGATTAACTGGACACTGCCTTTAGATATCGATCGAGTTTCGTTTATCGCGCTGATACTCACGCTACAAGGTTTAACGGGAACGCGGAGTTTTTTAACGAAGTTTCCTGTTACGAAGTGAGCCGTGGCGCAAGTTTCGAGTAAGGCACGAGCATCTAGATATGAGCCATCGGCAACGCAAACGCGAATTATCGCGCTCATCATTAACATAGGCCTGAGCATAGCAGACGACGTGTTAAATGTGTTAACGGATAGTCATTCGGGTTTCACGGAATTACTCGGGCCTTCGGTATGCTTACTTGCTGGTCGAGGATTTACGTTTTTTTAGAGAAATTTGGTTTATCGAAATGAAGCAGAGTATGATGGGTTTTATTGCACTTCTTTTAAAGCGTAGAAGTGCACGCACCTTTATGGAAGCTTACACATTTTACGCACGCGCCTGCCTTTTTTATTACCGCATTACGTTGCCGGGGATTTAATTTAGCGAACTCGGGACACGCATATGTTTTATGATCCTGTTTGCACTGTGTGCACGAAGCGCCGGCGTGAGTAATTAGCGCGCGAGCTCCGGAATTGGAGCGCCTGCTTATAGATCCAAACGAATTACGATTAAGTGAATGTTCCGGTAAAGTTTTGCCCTCGTCCAAATGATGGATGTAATCGCGGATGAATTTGAAAAAGTCCTTGATATTAGGAAAGACGTTGGAGGACAAAGTTCGGTCCCACTCCTTACGAACCTCATCGGATAGAGTTCGTTCCAAACTAGCGACGATCATACCCTCGTCTGGTATGACCTGTAATTGCTTAAGAGTGGCGACGAGTTGTTGCCCTTCATCAAGGACGCTGACGTTGTGATAATTAGCGATCATACAGAGACAGAGACAGCCCCACCTGATTCGCTAATACCTCCCGCTCCGCTGCGCGGTGGATCTGGGGGAGAGTCGCGTCGCGGATAACGGGCCACGGGCGAGGCGATGATTTCGTTTGGCAAGGGTGGCTGACGTAAAGTACGTCAGCATATACCTCACCCCGAATTGCAGCGCGGCGGAGTCCGAAAGAAAAGTGGACAAAAGAAAAGTGGAGTCTCTCGAGAACGCGTTAAGGGACTTCACCGGCGACGTGATCCTAGCTGGGGACCTTAACGCGAGAGCTATCGAGAGGGGAATGACCACGACGAACAAACGCGGATGGCTGCTGCTGGAGATAGCTGCGAGGCTAAACCTGGCGGTAACAAACGTCGCACAGGTGACGACGTACAGAAGACCTGGCTACGGGACATCCATTCCGGACGTGACTTTTGTAACGGACGGACTGCTCCCGAGAGTCGAGGGCTGGAAGGTGTTCGAGGGCTATACAGCCAGCGACCACCAATATATCACCTTCGGCATGAAGGGCAAGACCCAGACCAGATAAAGGATCAATCCTCCCCCGACCCGACAGCGGTGATCCCTCGCGGCATCGTGGGCAGGGAAAAGCGGAGAAATTGGTCGAATTGTCGTCGGGGCTCTTGAAACGGCTTCGCGACGCATCCATGCCATAAAAATGGACGCGACAAAACAAGCAACCCGTGTAGTGGTGGACAGACGGGATCGCGCGCGCCCGGCAGGAATGCCTGGGCCTCCGTCGGGGGCGCAAGGGCCGATGCTGCGACCCTTTCGGAAGAGTACCAAACTGCCCGGCGGAGACTGAAGCGCGCGATCATCGACAGTAAAGATAATTGCTGGACAAAACTGATCGACGAAGTGGACTCAGACCCCTGGGGACTGGGTTACACTGGGTGAGCTAATTTAATTTGCTGTGAAATTAAATTTGGATTCACACATGTGATAAATTTAGTAAGCTTGTAAAGTAGTGGTGAACGCTCTTGAATTTTCTTGATCATTTTTAAGCAACAGTTTTTACAATCATTTGTAAATTTCACGTATAAATCATCTGATGGTTTTATTCCAGAATTGTTCAATGCGCTTATCGTCGAAAAACCTAAATCAACTTTGCTTGCCGGCAGCAAATTGTCACTTTTCAAATCTACGTTTATCACACATGTAGATTGATCTAACACTTCTAACTTTACCACACATCTCATAATATTTGTAGTCAAATATGAAAGCTCTTCATACAAAAAAGGAGCTAAAGGCTCCGCTGATTGAAATTCAGTGAGAAAAGGTTCAACTAATGATGCAACATACATAAAAAAAGAAAGTTTTGCAATTGCGAGTTTGTCCTTGACAAAATTCGACACAACTTGAAAGAGTCTATTGTTCTCATTGAGTGGATTTTTCTTACCTTCATCTTGGACTACTTTTACCCATTTTTTCAAGTGTGGAAAAATATCAATTGCTCGTTGAGCTACATTTTGATTCTCTACCCATCTAGTCGAACAAAATGAAAGTGGGAATGATTTACTGGAAGTCGTAGTTATATAGTGACCACGACGACTTGGACTATTCTCAAATAAAAAACTAACATAACGTAAAAATTTGACAATACCCCACTTCAGTATTTCGATACCTCCTTTATATGATCCGTGAACATTGTGTAAGCAACAACTTCCAATATCTAAGAGTACAGAATGTAGTGGATGTCGATCAATCCTCGTAACATACTGAAATTTATTGCTGGGCCGTCCATGGATATTTGAGAGATTTTATTCAAATTATCTTCTCCGACTGCTTTTATTAATCCCTGTTTCAAGTCGAGAGCCTTTGTGCTTGTAAGAAACACTGAAGATAAATAGCTGGTTTGAGATTTATTTTTCGTTTCATCCCAATATTTTAGTACAACATCCATTTGTTGTGTTTTTGAGATTTTGTTTAGGCTTTCGTCGAAACCTACGACAATATGTTTACATTTTTTCAAGGTATCTTGTAATTGATCTCGAAAGTAAACACCCAAGCCATGCACTATAGTGTATGCAACTTTATCTTTCGACAAATGCATTCTAGCAGCAATATTGCTATCTTCAAACATCAATGGAAAACATTTTACAGAATCTGCTGCATCGCGGTAACCCATATGTTTAATAACAGCATTCAAGCACCATACTATTACTGCTTTGGTGTCAGCATCTTTATTGATGAAGGGTGTCACAGGCTTCTGACTTGATTGTTGTGGCACAGATTGTTTTATTGTAGCTGACAAATTTTGAGGTGTCATATCTTCTTTTTCTGCCGACAAGTTTGCTACTTCATCTGAAATCATTTATTTTTTTTTTATTAATAAATAACACATTTATTCAAATAAGTTATATATTTTACATTTTTATTTTTCTGTCTAAAAAATGAATAAGCTTACGTATCATACTGGAAGAAGTACGAACAGCAGTAGTTGATTCATCATTTTGTGGCATAAAAGTTTTCAATGTAACTGTGTTAGTGTGCAAGTTTTTTTTGTTTCTGGTGTTTTTTCCCGTTGCTGTGACTGATAAGGGCTTGTCTACCCATTGAATGAATATCTATATCTTTGGAACACCACTTGCAAAATGCATAATTTTTTGACTTTTTGCTTTCTTCAACCCATGGAAATTTGTTTTCATAGTCTCTTGTGTATGAGGTATTTCTCTTGATATATGGCCATTTTGCGCCCTAATATAAAATATAAACATTTAAATTGAAACATTTGAAACACGTACAACATAAAAAAAATTGTTATCCAAAAACAGAAAATATCAATTATTCGAAAAAAATAAAAAACTGATACTATAACAAGTATGTGGCTCATAGTTAACAAACGAATTGTTTATTTTCTTGTTTCCACAAAAAACGAATGCCTTATAAACAGTACAGGCTGCGTTTACTATTGTGTTTACTACTTTTTTAAATTTATAGACGGTGCTAAATTATTTGATAAACATGAAAAATTTCAACAGATTGATTCACACTCACGAGTAGACGAAGAAATGAACACGTTATCCCGAGGTATAACAACTGAGTTTGCGATTGATTGGTGCTACGATTTTTATTTTACAAGTTAATGTATACACGCTAATCAAATTTGTCAATGTAAAAACGTTGCGAAAATTGTAAAAAAAAAATCATTGTTCACCAACTGAAAGATAATGCGTATCTGTTGAACAAATCACAGAAATATGTATTACTTACCTTAGAAAATGAACGTTGTCATTCACGCACCATAAATATCTCAAAAATCGTATCATTCAATTCGAAAATCGGTCACAAAATCACTTTCAGTTACGTTTTGAAGTATTAGATAGATGCTTACCCGTTGAAAGCCACGGTTAATCTGCGGCTAAGCTGTTGTTATGTTTGCTTAAAAATAAAAGACGTCTGCACGTCTGCACGTCCGCACGTCTTTTATTTTGGCTGGTCAAAACTTGCAAAGACTGCGCCGCGCATGTTATGATATGTGAGAGCAGCCAGCTTTTGCCGCGTGAATTCTCGGAATTATTTTTTCTATTTCACTGATTGACGAATTCAATACATTTCTTGAAACTATCATGACTTTTACAAATTTTTAACCCGACAAAAACTAAAAAATTCCCGATTTTGACAAAAAATTCCGTCTTTTTCACGCTTTTTCCCCGACGAAAAAAAAAAACCGCTTGTTTCCCGCTTTTTCCCGATTTCCCGACGGCTAGACACCCTGAACTTGTAGGGCCTGCAATTATACAGGCAAAAATAATTATGCAAAACTTTGGACATTAAATATAAACTGGGATGAATCGCTCCTGCAGGAAATTCACAGCTCATGGATAAATACATATGAGCAATTAATAAAAATTAACAATTGTGAAATTCATCGACTCGTTATTCCCCACGATATACGGTACAGATGGAGTTGCGCACGGCTTTTGTGATGCATCTGAAAAGGCATATGGCGCTTGCATATATGTGCGTTGCAAAAAATCCGCAGGAACTTACTCCAATTTTAGTATTAACCAGTGGTATTTTTGGACGGACTCTATGGAAAACATTTGTAGCAAATAGAATAACCGAAATTCAAGAGCTGACGAATAAAAACTGGCAACATGTAAAATCCGAAATGAATCCAGCGGATTTAATATCATGAGGCCTGAATGCAGATGAACTTCCCATGGACCTGCATGGCTCGCTCGAGATGAAGAGGCGTAGCCCTTATCAAATTTGTCGCACATAGAAACCCCCGAATCAAGGAATACACACATTTTGCTAGCTCAAGAGCTTAACTCAGAAAGAATAAACAACTTCAGTCAGAACAGAAGAGAATAAATATTCGAACAATTCTCATCCTTCTCAAAATTAATTAGAACTGTAGCATATATACTACGATACATCAGTAATTGCCGAGAGGCAAGGGGGGAGGGCTCTACTCAGGTAGAAAAAGGATCCGTCGAGGGTGGTGACCTCATGGCTCTAAGCACAGCAAGGCTTCAGCATGCAAGATAGCGGTTCATCCTACTAGCTCAGGCTGAATCATTTAAGAATGATATAATGAACTTAAAAAATAAAAAAGAGTTACCGGAGATTA
The DNA here is from genome assembly GCA_018906775.1 of Sycophila sp. Sp_5. NCBI lineage: Eukaryota > Metazoa > Arthropoda > Insecta > Hymenoptera > Eurytomidae > Sycophila > Sycophila sp. Sp_5. The sequence goes on along the minus strand of JACCID010000306.1, from coordinate 67,579 downwards.
GCAAATTGAATCAACTGAATCCGTTTATAGATGAATTGGGAGTACTGCGAATAGGTGGCAGATTAGATAATGCCTCATTATCCTTTGAGCACAAACATCCAATAATACTCGCGGCCCATCACAGATTTACAAGATTATTAATTGAACATGAGCACAAACGATTATTACACGCTGGATGCCAATCAGTATTGTCATCTTTGCGATGCCGTTATTGGCCTCTAGCAGGAAAAAACACCGTAAATGGAATTTTAAGAAAATGTATAACATGCTTCCAAGCGCGGCCTGTCCTAGCAGAAAATATTATGGGAAATTTACCGGCAGCAAGAGTAACGCCGGCGCGGCCCTTCTACCATTGCGGAGTAGATCTCGCTGGTCCCTTCTTGATCAACGAAAAGGCTCGTTCGCGCGTACCACTAGAAACTTATGTATGCACCTTTGTGTGCTTTGCAACGAAAGCAATACATATCGAATTAGTTACAGATTACAGACATTATCAACATCGTCATTTCTGAACTGCTTTAAGAGATTTATATTCCGGAGAGGTAGATGTAAAAATACCCTGTTATCCAGTTGTATTTCTGGGGAATGCAGGTGCAATTTATATCTTGATTTCGAATCAATCCAGGTGGATTTATTGGATATCCAGATGGGTTTTCCAGATGAAAATTCCAGGTGGAAATTCCAGGTGGAAATTCCATCTGGATATCCATTAAATCAAGGTATAAATTGCACCTGCATTCCCCAGAAATCCAGCTGGAATTTCCGCCTGAAAATCCAGCTGGAGAATTCAGCTGGAAATCCAGCTGGAATCCAGTCCATGCATGGATTTCCAGCTGGATATTTTCAACAGGGTATCTACTCTGATAATGGCACCAAGTTTGTAGGAGCAAGCAATGAACTCAACAATTTAAAAACACTGTTAAAAAGCGAAGAATTTCAAAAAACAGTAATTGATTTTTTAGTCTGCGAGGAAATTAATCGAGGCATGCTTAAATTCGAGACCTTTATCTCCTTTATCCAATGATCCCCAAGACTCAAAACCTTTAACTCCTGCTCACTTCCTAATTGGAGACACATTAATATCTGTACCAGACGTTGATACCAATAATACTAGCTTAAATCGATACCAGCATTTGCAGCAAATCCTAAAACATTTTTGGCAGAGGTGGCATCGAGAATACCTACCTCAATTGCAAAAGAGACAGAAGTGGACAGGAGTGACCCAGAGAAAAATTGAACCAGATGCAATGGTTCTAATAAAGGAGCAGAATATACCTCCAATTCCATGGCTCTTCATATCGATTCGCACGACACGCGGAATCATAAAACGTTGCAGAATTACCTAAAAAACAATATTCTAAAATATTAAAAATTTAGTCAAAAAAGTGTTAAAAGCACTTTGATCCAAAATTTTGTGTTTTGTTCCCATTTCATAAAATAAAGTTGACCTTGAAATGACATTCAAGGTTATGGTCAAGGTCGTTGTCATTATCATCGTCGAATAGCAAAGAAAAATCCTATATCTGTTGTTTTAAACGTTTTCTCCTAAAACACAATCCCGCCGAGATATTTAGCCGTTCCGGTACTTTTGGCCCACCCAGTATAGAGTCTGCTTAACCGCTGCAGTGATGCAAGGCAGATCCTGTGAGCCGGTCGATTGGTCTCGCTGGTCTAATTGACATCTCTGGGACGGAGCTCTTGTTTGCGCCTTTCCGCTGGTTCGGAGCGTCCGGTAAGTGGCATCGTCAAAATAAAAATCATTTAAAGTAAAATTGGGAAAAACCACTCGAGCTAAGAGAACCAATTCAGCATTCAGCGAGTTGTGACGGAATAACGTCGTATCTTATGCGTCACGTTTGCTCTTTTTATAGACAGCGTCAAATGTTAAGTAAAAGAACCGATAATGTTTAAATATTTTACTGGTAAAAAGGTCACTCTGTAGAATAAGGTTCGGATTTAAGATATTAATAGTAAGCAGGAGAAATGCGCGTCTGCACGCATCCAACAAATAACAATTGTCGGGAAAAACCCATGATTCCAGACAGTTTGGAAGACAATGCATATAAGCAAAACGATAAAAGGAGCATCGTAACTATAACGTTATTCGTCGTTATGCTAATAAAACCTGCCATAAACAGCTTCTAGCGGACCGAGCATCGGCGCCTGACCGAGCGGAGAGGTACCATAAAAAAGGTATACAGTCTGACGACGTGGTTTTCCCCGAAGCGGAGCACGTGCGACTTCTAGTCTGGCGTGGGTGACCCCATGCCGTTGGGCGGCGCGGCTACGGGCCCCCGCTGCAGCGAGGCAAGTACAAAGAGGGTTGCACTAGAAGGGTCAGACCGACCTTGTAGAAGGACGTCTGCAAGAGCACACGGAAGGACGACGGACGGCCAGGGGGAAGCAGCCGGCACCGTGGCAACCCTCTTTGCAACGCATCAACGCAGCACGCGAACTCCAGGAGCTCGCAGCATGTAGTAAGTCAGAGCCTTATTAAGCGATTGAGTGACCACCGCGAACGCGTAATTTTAATAATTAGTTGCAAATAGGCCGCGAAATTAAAATTGTAAACGTTTAATTTTTGGAAAGGGTTTTTTTCCCCACTGGGCTTACCTTACAGGTTTTTCCCCTTTCCACGGAAGGAACTGTGTGAATGCAAAAATTGAGCGGACTAGTAATATTAATAATTCTCGAGGAAATTATTAGTAAATTTTTAGCTTCATTTCTCTTTTAGAGGACTCGCATTCTTGCAAGCCTCGCGGTAAATAAAAATCGAACGCGATAAATTTCAATTTTAAATAAAATGGCGCCGGCAAGAAAACGCAGTTTGCGTAGAAACAGAGCGGCAGGTAAATGCTCTTTTCGTAGGAGGGGCGGAAACACAAATAGCTGATCAACGACAGCAGCAGCATTAATACCCGAGAGGCCGGTTTTAACTATGTCGGTCGCAAGCGTCGCAGTGAATGCGCCGCCCTCCACGTCAGAGTCGGTGCATACGACCGCGATAATTCCAGTAAATGCGGAACCTAGCTCGGCGTACCCGAGCGAATTCGACGGATTTTCGTGCTCAACAATTGTCGGAAAATTCACCTCGTTAAAAACCGCGATTAGCCTCGTTCCGGAGTTTAGTGGCCAATCAGCTGACGCATCAATCGATTAGTTCAAGCGGCACTGTTGGAAGGCGTATCGTAGGGTCGACCCAGACGATCGCCTGTGCCTGCTTTACATGATCGCGGAAAAATGCAAAGGCAAAGCTGCCCAGTACCTTGATCAGCGCTCCAAACCAGCAAGCCTGGAGGAGCTGTTGCGTGATCTAATCGGGAAATTAAGCCGGGTTTTTCAATACGAAGTGAATTGCTTAATCAAGCAATGGAGAGCGCGAAGAGATCGTTTGATTCGAAAATTGTCAACGGGTTATTATAGGCGCGAAATTAACGGCTAAATCGCGATTCATCTCCCGCCGATCTACAAGACGCAATAGATTTTGCGATGGACGATGAACATTAGTTAACAGGGCGCAAACAGATAAACAGGGAACGGGAACGGGTCTCGAGGAACACGCGGCAAACTTCTCGAGTACATCAGGTGCAGTTACAACGGACAGAACCTGTTTGCTTTTTCTGCAACGAACTTTAGCATAAGGTGCGTGAATGCGAAAAGGAAATAGCTCGCGAATTGAAATTTAGCTGGAGAAACTCGCGTCTAAACAACTAATAACCACTAAAACTAATCGGGATCGGTAACGGAAGAGTAAAAACGCTTGGAAAATCGAGTCTCACTATAAAATAATAAAAGGACCCCGCACAAACCTTATGGGAAAGGCCTTTCTGTCAAATGTTTTCAAAATTTGGAAAAAAGTACACAGGCCCACAAAAAAAATATGTCTGTGCAATTGACCAGACCTATATATTCTTATGTATTTTTCGACGCTGAATCCGAATTTGCAATAAAAAAGTAGGGTTCCGCCTTATTTTTATGGAGTTTTACTCGAAAAACCTCATTTTTTTACAGTTTTTCATGTTTTTTTTTTAAATTAAAAAAAAATAAAATGAAATTTTATTTTTTTGACTTCAGAATTGAATTTTATGGAAAAAAAAGTAGTTTCAATGTTTATAAATCGGTTTAAAATCGTAAAACTTGATTTTAATGTCATTTTAATCAAATTTTCACTTTTCGCGATTTTCTGCCTTTTCATTGCCGTATGGGGGGTTGAAATTTCTATAAAAAAAATTCAAAACATGGTTTACGATGTATATTTTCCCGTAGAATTCGATTCTGAAGTCAAAAAAATAAAATTTCTCTTTATTTTTAATTTAAAAAAAACTATGAAAAACCGTAAAAGAACGAGGTTTCTCGAGCAAAACCCCATAAAAATGAAGCGGGATCCCACTTTTTTATTGCAAATTCGAATTCAGCGTCGAAAAATACATAAGAATATACAGGGTGATTCATTTTAATTGCCCCAGGCAAATATCTCGAAAAGTACGGGAGATGAAAAAAAACGTTATATGTAAAAGTTGAAGGGTTCAGAAGGGGAAATCCAATGGTGACCTTGACCATGACCTTGGGGTCACGTTTCAAGGTCATTTCAAAGTCAAAATAGTTTTTTTAAATAGGAACACCAACTTTTGACCTCAGAAATTAAAAGAGTGGAAAATTTTACATTCAAACATGATGTTATGTCATTGGGTCCAGTGGACCTCTGCAGTCGCATTAAGGTCAAATCAAGCTGTCAACACAATTCGTAGACCAATATCTTGAAAAAAGCATGGTTGAGAAAAACTTTAAATACCAATTTCCCCCTCTGAACCCTACAACTTTTACATTTAACGTTTTTTTTCCATCTCCCGTACTTTTCGAGATATTTGCGTGGGGCAATTAAAATGAATCACCCTGTATAGGTCTGGTCAATTGCACAGACATCTTTTTTTTTTGGGGGGGGGGCCTGTGGTATTTAAGATTATGTAGATCAAAAGTCTCCCTGGGCTGGAAGCTCGCCTATGACTATGTTTGCCTTATTTTTATTTGTAGATAGATTTTATTTGTCAAACACACACACACACACACACACACACACACACACACACACACACACACATGCCTTTTATAATCCAATAACAGGCAGGGTGGGTGCGCAAGGCTCAGGGACTACCTTGGCTTGGATTGACCTGGATTTTACATATATTTATATATATATCCTTTTTAAAATAATTGGCGTTCGACCGTAGTTGGCACATTGACGTTGTTTCAATAGTCTTTTTCAGGATAATTGGAGTTTCATCGCAGTTGGCTCATAGAGGTTGCTTCAATAATCCTTTTCAGGATAATTGGAGTTTCATCGCAGTTGGCTCATAGAGGTTGCTTCAATAATCCTTTTCAGGATAATTGGAGTTTCATCGCAGTTGGCTGTACGGTGGTTTTTCAATAGTCCTTTTCAGGATAATTAAAGTCCGTTTACAGTTCGACAAGTAATTGTTCTTTCAGCATTTTATACTAGGTAACTATTGATTCTCCAGACCTCCGCAACAATGTCTTTCAGGGTACAGTTGGAATGCTACACTTGTAATAACCGTCAGATACCACGCATAATGGCGTTCATAGATGGTGACGAAAACGCTCTCGTACGTGAAATCGCTATAGCAAGACGAGATGCGAACGGTAGACCATCAGTTCATGTAACTTCCGATACTTGAGTTTATAACAACTGCATTGTAACAATACGTCGAGAAATTCAGATTTTGGCTGATGACCCACAGTGAAGAGTTTGAAATGTTTCAAAAATCTTTCATGAAAAGTTCTTGAAATATTTTTATATCCGCGACATCGATCCTGCAAAAATATTTCATGAAATGTTCGTAAAATATTTCATAAGAAAATTTCTTGAAATATTTTTGTAAACTTTTTTAAATATTTTATGGTAGTATTTAGCAGTTACATGAAAAATAGAAGAAAGGTTTCTAAATTATTTTATTATGCAAAATAAGTATTTCATAAGATTTATTTATTGCAATGTTTAAAACGCTACTTATTACATTGAAATAAATAAAATACTAAAACTATTTTGTATAATGTAAAGTTCATATTATTATAGGAACCATAGGATTTATGTAATTATTGTAATTATACTATAATTTATTTTAAAATGAAAATACAAATATATAAATATTATATGTTAAGATCGGCATCCCCTTAAATGGAAAAACTTTCTTTCGATGAGATTCGAACCTGCGACGTTCCGATTCAGAGTCCAACACCTAGTCCACTTGACCACGAGTCCTTGTTTGTATATTACATTATACAAAAATTACTATATGAGAAAAAAGATATTATTATTAAACAATAATTATTGTACAACATTTATTATTTTATTCATTTTGGCGTTAGATTTCAGGATTTATCCTTGAAATTTAATGCGACTATATTGAAATTGTTTGAATGTTTTCATGTTAATTAAATTAAATAAACTAAACTTATTAAATGGTCAACATTCACATATAAAATAAATAAAACTTAATTTATTAACCAAAAAAAATGTAAAAAAAGCTCCATAAGGGATTTGGACCCGATCCAAAAAGTTACAAGTCCAGCATGTTATCCACTTAGCTATCACAACATTTAGCAACACATGGCAGGACGTCGCATATGTTCATTTGCAATAAATTTTTACATGAATTTTAATATGGAAGTACATTAAATTTGAGTACATTCACAAAAATTTCAATGTAGTCGCATTAAATTTCAAGTATAAATGCAGAAAATGTATTTTAACATCAATTTTTTTGCATTTATACTTGAAATTTAATGTGAATGCATTAAAATGAACATTCAAATTGTTGTAAATTTACAATGAATTTAATGTACTTTCATATTAAAATTTATGTAAATTTACATTGAATTTAATGTACTTTCACAGTAAACATGCATTAATTTTAGTTAATGCATGTCGTTGAATTTTAATGTATGCCTACTTGAATATCTACATTAATTTTCATGCAAATGTACATTAATTTCATTTCCAGTACCAAATACATTAATTTTACAGTACACTTGTCGTTGAAAAGTGCTGTAAAATTCAAGTCTTTTTTAAAACAGTGTACTTTCTTCGCATCCAATTACCTTCATTGTCAATGAAATAATTTATTAACCTCTATGTAGGAAATTGAAAAGGGTAATTAATTTTGTAATAGGGAACATGCATGTGTTTTTAAAATTTTACTGCATTTTTACATTACTATAAGTATTATCTTCTGGTTTTCGATATTTGACATACCAACCTAAAGATAATTAAAATAAGACTGTCAACATCATGCCTGCTACCTATCACAAATAAGTACAATGAATATAAATCGATTACAAAAGGAGTGTAATATGGTAGAAGTGTTCAGATCTGACACCAGCAAGCCATGATAGATTTAGTGAACACTTACAAATAAGAAATGGTTTATTACTCTTTAAAGAAAGTCGACTAAAAGAAATACCTAATACCTAAAATACATAAAATCTTACGGCAGATTTTTCAATATGACTGTAAATTACTTTGCTAAAAATTTTGGAAAATTTTCACAAACTATTTTATGAAAGGTTCCTGCAGAGTTTCAGCAAGGTTTCTGTGATATGTTTAATTGCGAAAATTAATCTTACACTGAAATAAGTCTAAAACATTTCTAAAAGGATTCTGTGAAATGTTTAATGAAACTTCGCAGAATCTTTTCACGAACTATTTCACGAATGTTTCCTGCAGACTTTCTGCAAGGTTTCTATGATATGTTTATTGCGAATATAAACCTTACATTGACATGAGTCTAAAAGATTTCTAAAAGGTTTCTGTGAAATGTTTAATGAAACTTCGCAGATACTTTTCACAAAACCTTTTTTAAAAGGTTTAAGTAACTTCTATAAAATATTTTAAAAAACCTTTATGCTGAATGCTTGTGAAAAGGTTTCTGCAATCATTAAAATAATATTTCTTGAAATGTGCTTGTAGCATTTCGTGAAATATTTTCTGAAATATTTTTGAAAAGATTTTACTTTGTTTTCTTGAAAGGTTTTATGTTTTCAATAATAATATTTCAGTGAAACCTTTCGGATATGTTCCTGAAAAGATTCAAGAAATATTTCTGTGAAATGTTATTGCAAGGTATTAGTAAGCTGCGGGAAAGGATTCAGCAACGTTTCATTTAAACCTTTCTGTGAATCTTTCTCATAATTATTCCATGCTATGTGGGAATATGTAACGGTATTAATGACATTCATAGGTTGTCATTGGAATGCAGATTTGATATTTTTGTTAAGATAAACATATACAGGGTGATTCATTTTAATTGCCCCAGACAAATATCTTGAAAAGTACGGGAGATGGAAAAAAACGTTAAATGTAAAAGTTGTAGGGTTTAGAGGGGGAAATCCAATGGTGACCTTGACCATGACCTTAGGGTCAAGTTTCAAGGTCATTTCAAAGTTAAAGTAGTTTTTTTAAATAGGAACACCAACTTTTGACCTCGGAAATTAAAAGAGCGGAAAATTTTACATTCAAACATGATGTTATGTCATGGGGTCCAGTTGACCTCTGCAGTTGCATCAATTATCAGGCAATTATCTTAGTCGACGCGGCGAGCGCGGAGCGACTACTACGTCGCGGTAGCCGGACCGCGGTGTCCGCAAGCGAAGCGGTGAGCCATGAGTCATAAGGAGGCGGCGCGATGATAGTATGAATAATGCTATGACGTACTGACAGAGATGCTTGGTATTGATCTGTATCAATAATTTTCTCTAGCAAATCTAATAGGCAATCATAATATCCCCAGAGCATTTATTCTGCAATATCTCTTTTACTTTTTTTTGTCTCATATTTAATCAGAAAGCTCGAAAAAATTTGTGATTATTATCAAAATGGCAGACTATCCTCCGAAGGAAATCATCGATATGATTATTGATTACGGTTTTTGTGGGAACAATGCAAGAGAAGCAGCTCGACAGTATGCAGAACGATATCCGAATAGACGTCATCCTGACCACAAAACTATTTTGCGACTGATAGAAAGAGGTAGGGCTGGAGAGCTAAAACGTAAACGCAGGAAGAAACCTTTAAACAATGACGAAGCTATTATTGTAACAGTCCTTGGGATGGTAGTCATGAATCCGCACATAAGTCAACGACAAATTAGTAGAGAGTTGGATATATCACAGGCAACAGTTTGTAGAATTTTGCGAGCGAATCACTATCATCCTTACCATATCTCACTTAATCAGTCCCTTTCTGATGAAGATAAAGTTTTGCGGGTGAGATTCTGCAGGTGGGCTTTGGGTCAACAGGCTGATCACATGTTCTTCCTCCATACCATGTTTAGTAACGAGGCTATATTTCAAAGTGATGGAGAACTGAACCGTCATAATAGTCATTATTATTCTGAAAATAATCCTCATTGGGTTCGTCATGTAGATCATCAACATCGATGGAAGGTAACAGTTTGGTGTGGTATTCTAAATGGCCATATTACAGACCCTTACTTCTTTGACGGAAATGTTACACAACAAGCATATTTACACTTACTGCAAAATGAGTTACCTGCTATGTTACAAGAAGTAGATGAACAGATCATTGAAAGGATGTAGTTACAACAGGATGGTGCGCCGGCACATTTCGCCCGTATTGTGAGATAATTCTTAAATTTAAATTACCCAAATCGCTGGATTGGCCGAGGTGGGCCTGTAGCTTGGCCACCAAGATCACCGGATCTGACGCCGCCAGATTTTTTTCTATGGGGTTATTTGAAAAGTATTGTTTATTCAACTGTTCCTACGACACCAGAAGACCTCAAAGGAAGGATCAGACAGGCGTTTCGAAGCATACCAGAGAACGTACTCAGAAAAACTGTAAATGCATTCAAAAGACGAGTACGGCTATGTATTGATCAAAATGGAGGCACATTCGAAAATTTACTTTAGACCGAGTATTTTAGAACGTGCGTATGTATTTCAATACGTAGCCCAGTGTGCTACAACTGTCAGGAAAGTTTCATCATTCACCCTTGACTAGTTGTATGATCACACCATGTTGCCTTAATTAGTTAGCTGCATCAGCTACCGTCCACTTTAAAAGGCTGCATAAGCGCCCATCTTGCCTTATATGGCTGGGTTGGCAACCATCTTGCCTTAAATGGACGGATGAACCCCCATCTTGCCTTAAATGGCTGGCTGGGCAACCATCTTGCCGTAAATGGCCGGACAAACCGCCATCTTGCCTTAAATGGCTGACTGGGCAACCATCTTGCCTTCATTGGTCGGATGAACGACAATCTTGCTTTAAATGGTTGGATGAACATCCATCGAAACCTTAAATAACCAGGGACATGCTCAGAGTCATTAATGCTTTTCACCCGCAGTAACCTACAAATTTGGTATTTAAAGTTTTTCTCAACCTTGCTTTTTTCAAGATATTGGCCTACGAATTGTGTAGACAGCTTGATTTGACCTCGATGCAACTGCAGAGGTCAACTGGACCCCATGACATAACATCATGTTTGAATGTAATTTTTTTCGCTCTTTTAATTTCCGAGGTCAAAAGTTGGTGTTCGTATTTAAAAAAACTACTTTGACTTTGAAATGACCTTGAAACTTGACCCCAAGGTCATGGTCAAGGTCACCATTGGATTGCCCCCTCTGAACCCTACAACTTTTACATTTAACGTTTTTTTCCATCTCCCGTACTTTTCAAGATATTTGCCTGGGGCAATTAAAATGAATCACCCTGTATATTCCCAGAAGGCATGTCTGTTGTAGACACCACTTAGATGACAGAGGATTTTTATTGCAAGCTTTAATTGAAGGACTGAGATATATTGATAGACCGTACCGTATAGACAGCCAAGAATTGCAATCTTTCCTGCAAGGAATACGCGAAGAAATAAAACGAAGTGCTAAACAAAGATATGAAGATGAGCATGGGGTATCTGATGAAGAGTTTTTTGAACACTCTATTCTCTAACAAAAGCACAATTCAACGATCTATTTTCTTTCTGCGATCCAGTACTCATACCAGGAGGACATAGGTATATTACCAAAAAGGATCTTCTGAGCTTTTTATGTAAGTTAAGCCAGAATCTGAGTGATGAGTTTTTATGTGTAATGTTTTATTATTCTTTTAGGCAGAGTACAAGCATGACAATAGCTACGGTAAGACAATCACTATCTGCAAGGTTTTGCCGTGAAAATATCGATTTTTACGCTATAACTAGAGAAGAATTCATTGAAAGATATGTAACACCATTTGCAAATCAATTGTACAATCCTTCACCCCAAAACCCAAGAACAATAGTCTATATAGATTGCACTTATCTTGATATCGAGAAAAGTTTTTGCTTCCAAGTTTTGAGACAATCGTTTTGCATGCATAAGCATAAACATCTAGCCAAACCATCGATAATTGTTGGTCCTGATGGAACATTTCTTGATATATTCAAGGTCCATACTTTTCGAATGCACCGAACAATGATGCTGGAATCCTTTTGAACGAACTTAATTGGGATGTTAATGGAATGCAGAATGGGTTTCAAGAAGGCAATATAGCTATAGTAGATTGTGGTTATCAAGATTCGATTCAAACCTTACAAAGAAAGGGCCTAATCACGAGAATGCCACCACTTTTAGACCGTAATATAAATCAGTTTCTAATTGAAGAAGCGAATGAGTCACGCTTGGTGACTAAAACAAGGTGGGTTATTGAAGCATGCAACGGACATTTGAAAAGTATTTTTCCATTCTTTTCGAATACAATACCAACGTCTCATGAACTTGTCAGATTTCCTCCGTATTGCAGGTGCAATTATAAATAGGTATTATGGACCTATTAATATGCCAAATGCAGATGAAGCCTTGGCCAATCGTATGCTAGATCGAGCATAAGAAACAAACGTAGTACAAGCAAGAGTAGAGGCTGAGAATCTCAGACGAAGAAGAGCTCGCTGGGTTCTATTAACTGCAGCACATATACCATTATTTTGCAGCTCTTGCTTTTGGAACATACCAAGTGCACTTGGCTCCATCTTATATGCATGATAGTTCGTTAAGAGCTGATCAGGAAGGTGATGAGATAGAAGATACGACATTTGAAATCGATGCAAACACAAATGAACCATGATTCATAAGAATCAGACTATTTTCGCGATTCAGAAATGCTACCAGGCATCAAATGTGGATTGCTTTTGACGAAGAATACGAGGGCGGAGAAGGTGGAAGAGATTTAATTCTCGGGTATTATTGCACGTGTAAATCAGGAGCTCGAACTCTAGGAACCTGTGCTCGTGTCGCTGCTACTATTTGGTATCTCTCCTATGCAAGACATGAATAAATGTTTACTACCCTTCACTCCGCCTTTTACATACTGTAACACAGCTCCACAAAAAAAAGTGAAAGTGTTTTCCCCGATCTCTGACTGTATATTCTTTGTTTTTGGGGTCGCTGAATCCGAATCCAATCTTTTTTGAACCTCAACATGTCAGAATCAAGCTCAAACGGAGGTCAAATCATTCAAATCGGATGATACAATATTTTTGACTCCAGATTCTGAAAGAGCAGAAAATTTTACGTCCGAATACGTATAAACTTTTTTTTTAAACCGACCACTGCAGGTCACGTTGCGGTTATCCAAAATAAGACTTAGATATCTAGTTTTGGAATCTGTTGGCAGCGGGTTTTTTCATGTGTTTGCATCCAGAACACCTCCCCGTGGTGACGGCGGGCAACGGAGTTGTCTCGCTATCCGGCAAAGTTCCTGGATCATGATGCTCATGCCGTCATGGCAAACACATTGGAAAAACTTAGGATGCAGGGGGTCGGAACCCCAGTATCGGCGGCTGGTCAGGGTGAGAAAGCGGGCCCGCAGGCGTCGTTATCATGCAACCGCAGCTTTGTTAAGGTAGCTAACTTGGCCTTACCAAAGTATAAAGCTACAAGTATAGCCAGAACCTCTGGACATGAGCATGACAACCCGGAAAAACCAAATTATTTCTGTTACGTTTGTGCTGCATACGCACCACCATATAGCCGGAAAAATATCACTCGTGCTGTGCGTACTGCATACAGTTATTGTTTTTCATCAGAAATATTGAATCAAGATGAGAACTGGGTTCCACATGTCGTTTGTGTGCGCTGTCATAAAATGTTGCTGACATGTTATATGAAAAAGGACCTTTCAAAGTTGCAATACTCTGTACCAGTGACATGGAATATGCCAGAAGCAAAACCCTTAACCCTGACGTGATGGAGTCAAACGGACCCCAGATTCGGATTCAGCGACCCCAAAAACATAAAGAACATACAGTCAGAGATCGGGGAAAATACTTTCATTTTTTTTGTGGAGCTGTGTAATGAACGCACAGATGGATATTGATAACCCCAACGGTATTGAAATAATAGATCCTGATATAATTGATCGTTAAATAAAATCGATATTGACGTGGTTATACACACACACACGCACGCACGCACACAACCCAGGTCAGTCCAAGCCAAAGCATTCCCTGAGCCGTGCGGATCCACTCTGCCTGTTATTGGGTTTTAAAAGGAATGAGTGTGTGTGTGTGTTTGCGTGTATGGTTTGACAAATAAAATCTATCTACAAATAAAAATAAGGCAAACAACCCTGATCAGGAAATCTGTCGTTTGGCCAGGGTTTAAACCCTCATATCTTGAAACCTATTCATAGGCGAGCTTCGGGGCCAGGGAGACTTTTGATCTACATGATCTTAAATACTTTTTCCCAAGTTTTGAAAACATTTAACAGAAAGGCCTTTCCCATAAGGTTTGTGCGGGATCCTTTCAAGTAGTACCTTGTGATCTCCAATTGATGAACAAGTAATAATAGGTTTAGATTTCCTCGAGTATAACGAAACGCAACTTACGTTTAGAATAAATGACAACGGCGAACCGGGCTCGGAATACCGACCACTTCTAACTCCCGAAATACCTTTAAAGTAGCGTATAAGCCAGCAGAGTAAATTCCAATTCTGACGCGTATAACTTCGTATCTTACACGTCACATTTACTCGTTTTTAGACAGCGTCAAATGATAAGTAAAAGAACCGCGACTATTCAAATATTTTATTCGTAAAAATGGTCACTCAATAGAATAAAGGCTCGGACTTAAGAAAATATAGTAAGCGGGAAAATATGCGCGTCCGCACAAATCGAACAAACAATTGTTTGGAAAAACCCGTGCTTCCAGACAGTCTGGAAGACACAACATGTAAGCGACTAGAACAAAGGGCATCATAAAGAAGAAGGGTGATTTCTGCTGTACCGCCATAAACAATCCACAGCGGACCAAGCACCGCCGCCTTGGGTGCCGCGGCGACGGTCTCCGATGCAGCCCGGGAGACTTTACTTCAGCTCCAACGTTTACACGAGTCTCTTCTCTGGAGATCCAGCTGTTTATAAAAAAAACTAGAGAGCAATTGTCGTGCCGCTCTAGTCTTTTGATCGCTACGCGTTTAAACCTTAACCTATATAATAGTAATTGTATTTTTTCTATTTCTTTACATTAAATAGTCTACAGTTAATCAAAACAAGTGTTCCATTATTTTATATACACGGTGTTCAAAAATGAACTGGCACGACCAATATATCCGTGTTCAGAATAACATTCTAAGCACTTTTTCACTTTTCTCATTTTTCAGAATTTGGGATAATTATGGAATTACTGTTAATTAAAATCTACAATAATTATCCAATCAGCGCTCGATTTGACGATGAACCCCGCATGACTCTCCTCGCGCGGCCCATGCTGCTCGAGTAAACCCCGCCTACCAGCGTCAGCTAGAGCGCTGATTGGCTAATTATCGAAGTTTTTGATTGACCATAACTCGATAATTAGCCACAATTACGAAATATGCCGAAAGGGAAAAAGTGTTCAGAATGTTATTCTGAACACGGGTATACTGGTCGTGCCAATTCATTTTTGAACACCCTGTAAACATAACAATTAATATATACATAAAAATCCTGGTTAAATTTAGCTTAAATCGGTGTTGATCACCTTTGATCACGGTCGCAAGGTTATATCTTCACGGGAACACTTCGAAAAAAAATCCTGAAAATTTTTTTTTTCGAAAATTTAGGTGTTTTTTATGTTTCAATCGAGCATATCACTTTTCCTGTGAGTTTTATCATGATTCTCGAAACGGATTCTGAAAGAGCATGAAATTTTACATCAGAATATGTGGTTCAAGAATTTTTTCAACGCCAATTACATAGGAAATAATCACTCTGAAAACGTGCAAGAAATTTTGACATTTTGGACGTTAATGGGTTAAGAGAACATTTCAATACTTAATCTCCATTTCAAAAGAGCCGCATTACTATTATTAGTCCCTATTATTTGTACTTTCAGATAAATAATATATTTGCTCGGAACAAAATGAAATTCGATTCAATTGTTCATTTCCAAAAATGTAACCATGTCAACATCCTAAAAAGTCCTATCTTTCTGACAAGGTTCTTATAATTGGGGACCTTATATAATATATACATTAGCTGTTATACCACAGTGGGTAAAGTATTGGGCTGACAATCCCGTGTCGGCCATGTCTATGTTCAATTTTCACTGACACCAATTTTTTTGTTTTTTAATAATTTTAAATCTATATATTTAACTAAATAAAAATTATGCGATTATCACGTGATTATTTTCAGTAGAGAAGAAACAATTTTTATTTCACTTAATTAGTATTTCTTTCAGAGACGACAATAATGTTTCAAATATATAAATGATTTAACCAATAAATATCAAATTTAAACTTATTTACTATATGTCTTACAATGTACTTAATTTTCTATACCTACGTTCCTCGATGAAAGTGTTAGTCATTTTTAGTATATGCACACCCACACATACACGTATATTATAAATTTATATTCATATTAAGTAATTTAAATTAAAAAATAATTATGAAATTTAGGAATTTATGAATTTCACCAGTTGACTAGCTACACATTTTCAAATTTTAATATTCTTTTTAGGTGAATTAGTTTGAAAAGCTAAAATTGCTATAAAATTTTATATTGTATGTGATCCAGTGTATGTAACCCTATTGAAAAATCTTACGTAAGATCTTACGTAAGATTTTTCAATAGGGAATCCATATAATACAATTAAAAAATCTAATCTAATTTATTTTAAATTAGGTATTTTTTTACATACAGTATTGATAAAGGATTAAGCCAAACTTTTCACTTTTCAATCCTCGAAAGGTAAATATTTAATTTTTCATATAAGTACGGTACTGTTAAGAATAAATTTCTGTAAATTTTCTATTATATTTTAATTAGTGGTTATCTACAAGTTTATTAGCAATACGGTTTGTAATAAAAAAAATTACACACTATATATTCCCACTAAAAATAAAATATTTATCGAAAGGTAAGGAGATGTATTAATATATGTGAAAGTAAATCAATCATTTTGATGTACTTTGATATTCTTCAGTACATATCTGTCAAAATCATTAAAATAAAAATATCAGTTCCATGAGATGATTTGATACATTTTTATATACTTCGATACATTTCCATAAAAATATATACAATAAAAATCAATTCTTCGATGTGGCTTGTTATTTTTTTATATATTTGGTACACCTTGATATACTTTGCTATACTTTAAAAAAATAATAAAATACAAATTAATTATTAAAAAAATAATTAATCAACAATTAAACAAACAATACATTTTTTTACACTTGAAGAAAAAGAATTTTAAATAAAGATATAATATAATAACTTAAGTTATTTTATGAGGATTGTTAAAATTGAAATATTCACTAGTGAATTGTTAATGAAGAAACAGTCATTTTTGTGGCATAATTGAATGTATTGTAATGATAGTTAGCTGTCAAGTGTCAATTTCTTGGTAGGCTATTATCTTTAAATGATGTAATTATTAAAAATAAAATAAAAAAGTTAAACTTTATAAATACAGCAATCGTTTTGGTTCCCTGACAGTAATTGACATTTAAAATTAACCAAATAGAAACTTATTTTGAGACATTTTTATCTATTTCTGTAACTTACTTTCTGCAAACTTATTACAGAATTTGCATACTTACAGTTATAGTAACGAATATTCTGTAATTTTTTTGAACTTTTGTAGTAAATATATTCTACAACTAGTATAAATATAAAAGAGTGAACACAGCTTAAAAAGTATAATCTGCTTACAGCCGTCTGTAAAATTTGGGCTTGTATACTTTATATTTACTCAGTTGCACTATTGGCTTGTCAACAAACAAATGAGTTAATGAATGCAGATGCTTATAGATGGCTATACCTAGGGTTAGAAATTTAGAATTATTAATCATTAATCATAATAATCATAATCATAATCATTATCATAAATAAAATAATAATGAATGATTTTGTACGTAAAATGGCTCGAAGCAGTTAACTTCAGAACGCACAGTCTGTCAGTGGCGCTAGTATATCTATATTTCTTTAGATTTATGCAGATTACTACACAGTACATTTGTACAGAAATTAGAGAGAGATACTGATGAGGTACAGCGAACCCGTGCCCGCCTTATCCAGCCGCCCGCTAACGCCTTCCAGAGCTTTTTTATAAATAAAATTCCTTTTTTGTATTAATGAAATAAGTTTTTATTTTGCATGGCAAAATAGAAAATTTAATAATTTTTCAAATACTTATTTCGTTTTTTATATAGCTTTTTTATATAACTTCATAATTTAAACATTAATTATAATTATACGCTGTTAAAAATATTTTATAATTTGTACGTTAACTTTTTTTTATAAATCCTATTTTATATTTGCAAGTAGTAAACGTTCCTTGCAAATAAATTAATAATAGAGTCATGATTTAACCTTTAGAGGACGGGGAATTTTGGAATTTTCAATTTCTCAGTATTTTCTATAATAAAACACATAATATGTGTCTCTAATATTGGGAAATACTCATCCCTATTGAAAAGAAATATGTATTTTTATTACGTATTTTTGATTCGTAACAAAAATACGTATACAAATTACGTATGAAATGTTCGTAACACAGCGTTCGAATTTGTGTGGTATTTTTGATACGTACTTTTTTAATCTTCATTTATTTCTATGTTATTAAAAATAAAGAAATTAGTTTGTAGCCTGCTATACTGCCAATTATAGGAATTATCATATCTATGATAACACTCAAACTGGGGGAATGAGCTTAAAAATGATTATTTTATCCACATTAGAAATAAGATCACGTACCAAAATTATGTAACAAAATAAGGTAACAAAAATACGTAACTTTTATGAAAAAATTATGTAACAAAAATACGTAATTTTTCTACGTAACTTTTATACGTATTATTGTTACCTTATTTTGTTACATAATTTTGGTACGTGATCTTATTTCTCATATGGATAAAATAATCATTTTTAAGCTCATTCCCCCAGTTTGAGTGTTATCATAGATATGATAATCCCCATAATTGGCAGTATAGTAGGATACAAACTAATTTCTTTTTTTTTTTAATAACATAGAAATAAATGAAGATTAAAAAAGTACGTATCAATAATACCACACAAATTCGAACGCTTTGTTACGAACATTTCATACGTAATTTTTATACGTATTTTTGTTACGAATCAAAAATACGTAATAAAAATACATATTTCTTTTCAATAGGGCTGAAAAAATTCTAAGTCCCATCGAAAAAAAATTCTTTAATAACAAGTTTATCCTCATTTTGCAGGGTATTTAGTCCTTTATAAATAAAAAAATTTCAGATCAGATTTTGGCATAAGATCTCACGTAAGATTTTTCAATAGGGTGGAAATTGTATGAAAGAATTCAAAGGTTTTAATTGAAAATACATGAAGTATTATCAAAATAATTTTATTTTTATTTTTTATATATTTTCAAATCTATAAATACAGTTAATATAAAAAATGTCCTGTATAAATAACATTCAAATTGAGTCAGCTAGTTTTCTGATCAAATTCAAATCATTAATTAACATTAATATTGTTTGTTTAGTTTGTATATGAGAATTATTATTTTGCTTTTTTACATTTTTTAAATTTTCTAATGCAGATAATTGAACTTCTATAAAATTCAATGAATTATCTATGTAAGTCTGTAAATGATCAATGTGTTCCATCAATCTCAGTTTACATTCAATGGGATCTATAGGTTCTTCCGGTTCTGGTATAATTGGTTGCAAAAAATTTAACACTTTATTTTCACTGTCCGAAGAAATAAATTCAGATTTGCCAACTTTATCAGAACCTAAATTTTGAGTCATAAATTTTTGTTTTACAGTTTCAAGATGAACAACTTCATTTTGGTTTGATATATAGTTTTCTTGTTTATCAAATTCCTTTTTTGTTAAAGCATCTAATAATATTTGCCCTTCATCTTTAAAATTATGCAACTCAAAGGATTTTGTCTGTGATTTCGATTCTTCAATATGAAGACTGTCTTCTTCAAGAATTTTCATTAGTTCTGTATCAGAAGCAATCAATTTTGGAGTATCATCATTTTTAGGAGAAATGCATAACTCAGTTTTTTCTTTTGCAAACTTTTCAGTATCTTCATTGACAGAATTTTCAAATTTTATTATTTCCATAACTGGCACTGATTCGATTTTAATATTAGGTATTACTATTTTATTCCAATTTTTTGCCCAAAGATACAATTTTGGATGATCTTTGTTTTGAGCAATATTTACTTTGACTCTCAAGCTGTAAAGTAGATTTTTAATCTGTAAAAGCCCTGCAATCAAATCATAGGATCGTTTTAAAATCGCAGCATTTTCATTAAGTTTACTGTGTGAATTATAACTATATAAACTTGGTAATTGGCCTTCAAGAATCCAATTCTGATCTAGAAAATATGTCTTAGAAGCTCGTTGTCTGAATGAATGTTGACAAATGTAACATATATATTTTTCTGGAACATCCTTTTCTTTTTCTATGCAATTACAATGACCATGTTG
Source organism: Sycophila sp. Sp_5 (assembly GCA_018906775.1). Lineage (NCBI taxonomy): Eukaryota > Metazoa > Arthropoda > Insecta > Hymenoptera > Eurytomidae > Sycophila > Sycophila sp. Sp_5. The sequence continues at coordinate 47,591 of JACCID010000306.1, read as the reverse complement.
CCAACATAGACACAAGTCGCATTGTATCATTAATCCATCTTCTTCAATAATACCACAGGTACAATTAATTATTTCTTCTCTTCTTAGTTTTTCAACTTTAATTAACTCACCATTTATTAAGGGATCACTTTTAGTTTGATTATCTTTAATACTATCTAAATCAAACTTGTTATCTAGAGTATTATATTTATGATATATAATACTATTTTTATTTATTATATTAGATTCTACCTCGTCATAATTATCATCCTTTGAAGATACTTTTTGTTTTTTATATATGGAATCATGTGAATTGTACTTTTTACTGTTATCAGAAATGTTTGGACAATTAAAATGTTCTATAAAATCTGGTTTTGGATTTAAAGGTCTAACTGGCAATAAAGTTTTAATACCTGAATGAGCTTTATCTTCTTTAATGCGAATATCAAATAATCTATGTGGTGACATAGAACAGTCATTGTTTTGTTGAGACATATTATTTTCTAATGTAATATTAAGACTTTCATCAGACAATTTATTTTCAAGTTTATTGTGGATTTCTGTAGGAGAAAATTCAGAAATAACATTACGTGATATTACTGGTGCTGTTTGATAACCAATTAGATTAGATTGAATAGGATTTCTTGACTTTTTTGGAATAAAATCGTCTGCAGACTCCCTAATCGTTCTAGCATAAGCTAAATCAGCAACATTTGGTGTTGATCCTAAAAATTTTGAATATTCTGGATGATAATGTTTTATGTGCATTTGCAATAAATTTTCCTTTCTAAAATTTTTATTACATCCTTTCTTTGGACACTTGTATGTACTATCTTCTATCTCAATACGTAAATGACCAATAAATGTTGCATAATCTTCAGAATCATGTAAACTATTTCCTTCGAAGTTTTTATTTGTCCATTTTGATGATTTATTTACTATATTAACAATGTTAGAATCAAAAATATTTCTTTTAATTTTGTTGATTTTGTCTGTATGATTTATATTTTTGTAAAATTCTGATTCTAAATCTAGCGAACCTTTCTCTATGTCAATAAAGGATTCAGATTTGGTGTCAACTTTTGTATTGTGCAAATTGGATAAATCTTGTTTACGCACTTTTATGTTATCATTTTTTATTTTTTTTTTAGAATTTGTAGAAAATAGTTCGGTGATTGTATGTTTTCTTTTTTTATCTCTTCTTTCTTGTTTACTACCTACATACTGAGTTCTTTCTTCGTACTTATTTGTAGATACTTCAACTAGCTTTGTCATCTTTGATGTTTTCAGTATCTTTGAATATCCATCATCAAATAATACATCATATTTATCATTTCCTAGTGAAGCATTTACTTTAGCTGGATACTTCTTTCCATCTACCCATGTAGCTAAAATTTTTTCACCGATATTAAATTCTTTCAATTTCATTTCTTTGGAATTTAATTGCAATACTCTCAATCTAGAACTATCCATTGGAATCCATTCATCAAATCTTGAACTCCACTTATCAAAATGAATCAAAACTTCTCTTTCTATCCAGTCAGTTTCTACAACCTTAGCAGAATACCATTTTTCATTGAAATCTTTTGCTTCTAATTTTGATCCGGGCAAAAAATTTAAACCTGCCCGACTCATAATTTTAGACTTTAAATCAACAATCTTTGTTTTCTTTTTATCAACAGTTGTATTAATCTCTTTTTCATGTGGACTATTTGTTTCAATAGTTTTTATTATAGAATCATCAGGAACGGCTAAACCTTGTAATGCAAAATCTTTTTCGTTAGTTACGTCAGCTTCTAGTGTTCTACATTTTAATTCCTTGTTAAACATACTAGTACAATTCTTCTTTGAGAGAGTATTGCGTGTACAACTGCTCGAAAAATCCATAGAATCTTCAAAACTGAAACACAACATCATGTAATCAATAAATTTATCAATATTCCAAATAGAAATTGAGTGGATTTTAAAAGTTCATGCTCACTTGTAATATCTACTAATAAAAGAAGACTATTAAAACTTTATGGAATCAGAGGAATTGTTTTTATTTGAAAGTATTCTGCAATTTGTGCTCGTTCAGGTATTTCTTCAAATGTAGCATTAATCTTTCGGAAATTTATGCTCAAAGAAAACTTGAGGAACTAGAAGTACTAGAAATATTGTAGCCATTACTTTTTATTTTTAGTTACTATTTTATATTATATTAATAATAATAATTGATTAGGGACTACGCTACTTACAGAACAAATAAAACATTCTTTGGGTATTCGAGTAAATAACCAGGCTTTTACGAAAAAGATCATACTAAAGGCTGAGGCACGAACCCAGTTAACAGGATTTCACACTGTGACGGAATAACGTCATATCTTACGCGTCACGTTTGCTCGTTCTTAGACAACGTCAAATATTAAGTAAAAGAACCGCGACTATTCAAATATTTATTCGTAAAAAAAGGTCCCTCAATAGAATTGTTACGTCTAGCCTCGTAAGCTAGTGTGTGTGTGGCGCGAGAATTAATGAATAATTTTGCGTTCTTCGTTTATAGTCAACGCGTTAGCGATATATACTAGGGATTGAGGATAAAAGCATCACGAACATGCACAGACAGGTTAAATAGTTAATATTATTTTAATATTAATAATATTGTTTAATAATTGAATTTATTATTCCGAATAAATACTGGATACCGAAATGGCACTTATGAATTTAGTTTTAAATATACTTTCAAATTACAAATATTTAGAGAAATTCTAAGTTACAATAGACAAAATTACAATAGAAAATCGGTACTCGGAGAGGCAGTGTGACGGCCTATTTCAGATATAAGACTGCGCTCCTGTTCTCTGTTTCACGCTCTATTTATACACCGAATTTTGAGGCATTTTCCTCCAAACAATTGATTCTTATAGAAAATCAATAGATTCGTTAGAGCGTTTACAATCTAATTGAATTAGCGTTATCTCGGTACGCATGCAACCTTCCATTAGATTGATCGGAAGCTACGGAATTAAAAAAGTGTTAAATTGAGTTTTTTACAAGTATTAAAAAGAGTTGAAAAAACACACAAAAATCTTGCCTTTTTGACCCGCTGCTAATTTAGTTCCGGTAATGGTAGCTTAAAAAATCCAACGGAGTCGAAAAGGTAATTGATTCAACTTTAAAATGACGGGTCGAACGTTTTTTTATGACGTTTTATAATAAAGTTACAAAAAAATATTTTTTTTCATTTTTTAGCATGTCAAAAAATTGAAGTGTTTGATTAAATAAATTAATTATAATAAATTAATTATATTTTTCATAATAATAATGAATGCAATTGAAATCAAAACATAATTAATTGATTTCAATAAACTTTTATAAATCAGGTTTGTGACGTTGCATTTGCACGTCTTAACGCGTGAGTGATTCGGCTCTCTCTCTCGGAGGGTCTCAAGGGCTGAGAAGGCGTCGACGTTAAATAAATTATTTAACGTCGGGCTTCTCTGCACACTGTAGGCCCACCAAAGTGACAGGTGTGGAGCGGACGACGCGCCACCGCACCTGCCAGCCATGCGTGCGAGAGAGAGAGAGCACGTGCGAGGATGCCGCCTGAGCCTAGCCAGGCCGCCGGGACTTCGTCGAGGCCGCGCCGCAGGGAGGCGGCCGCACCAAAGCACAGCCGACGGAGCGGAGCAGCTGACGAGGCGCATCGCGACGGCTGGCGACGAGGCGACGGCGACGGCTTGACGACGCGGCGAGGCCACGAGGACCAGCTGACCGGCGCCGCCATGATGGCTATCACCGACGACGCGAACGCCGCCCTGGCGACATCCCCACACAAACACATACACGCACACTGACACACACAACACCGCGATTACAACGACGCGCCGCGACTTCCCCCAGGGTGCGCCGCGCACCTGGGGAAGCATACACTCGGTCCGAGCGCAGCACGTGGTCGAGCGCGGACCATGCGTACGAGTGCGAGAGAGAAAGCGCGCGTACACGAGTTGGCGCGCGAGTCGAGGCGGCGCGCACGTGTAGGTGCGAGAGAGACGGAGCGAGTAGGCGAGTCGGCGCGCGAGTCGAGGTGGCGCGCGCGTATCAGCGCGAGAGAGAGAACGAGGTGTGCGAGAGAGAGGAAGATCGGCGAAGCATGGAGCGAAAGAGATCGGCCGACTACGCGCGTGACGTCACTGCGCTGCTCGACGAGCTCGGCGAGTCGAGCAGGCGGCCAACGTTCGCGTGAAAATTACGTAGCGCCGCGCTCGATTTTAGCTCGCCGCTCGCGCTGGCGCTGAACGATTTTTGAGTGGCTGCGCTGACGTCGCGCAGCCAATCGTCGCTCGTATCGTCGGTGCGGGCGGAAACGAGTCGACGAGGCGACCCTTGAGAGAGAGAGAGTATAGTGAGAATGCGAGAGCGAGTGAGAGGGAGTAAGGGCTGGCGTCACGGAAGTGTTCGTCGCCGCGACGCTACGCCATTCAGCCGAAAACTCGTGGTAGCGATCGGACGTAAATTCAGCCGAAAACTCGTGTAGCGATCGGACGTAAATTCAGCCGAAACTCGTGTAGCGATCGGACGTAATTCAGCCGAAAACTCGTGTAGCGATCGGACGTAAATTCAGCCGAAAACTCGTGTAGCGATCGGACGTAAATTCAGTCGAAAACTCGTGTAGTGATCGGACGTAATTTCAGCCGAAAGCTTGCATTGCAGCCGGACGCAATTTTCGAGAGTTTTTTTTGAGTTAGCTAGTAGTGAGGAGTAGTAGGAGCGTACTTAGTTAGGACGAAAGAGTTTTGAGACGGTGAGCCCCGCGCAACCCCTAATTTCTCCTTCCCCCTTTACTATTGTAATTCCCCTCCGAAAATCCCGCGAAATAAAACCGCGCCGCGCACACATACAACAAACCACAAGTGTATTCCCCAAGCCAGGAGGCAATATATTTATTAGAAAAAGATCACTAGAGTCGTGTTTGATTTCCAAGTGTGGGTTGTGCTGTGAGGTGGTGGTTTTGAAGCTGATTCTCATCAATTCGCGTGTGCACCGGCTACCTCGAGTGAGTAGCCGAATCCGCGTCGTCAACGGAGCGTGCAGCAAACGCCACGTGCATGCGTGCGTGAACGTGGTAGTCTCGGGAAGACCCCCCCCCCCAACCCTGGGAAAAAGAATCTCAACCGGAGCGAGGAGTTCGTGATCCGGCGGCGTCTTCAAGGCGCCTGGCGCTCAACAAATTTGGAGTAGTAGGTAAAGCGTAGAATTCCCCTTTAGGTTAGGTTGTGGAGCAGCAGGAGAGGAGACGCAGCCAAGCGGAAAATCCCATTTTGTAGTCGAGCCGTAGAAGTGAGTTGAAGTGTAGAAGCCGTGTGTGTAAAGGAGAAGAAACCGAAACCACACCCCGCCAACAAGGGAAAAGGGCGAAGCGGAACGGGGGAACGCACCCCAAGTAACCCGTTTTCCCCTTTGTGACTGGGAGGGAGGTGTAAACCCCGGCCTCCACCATTTCCCCTATCACAGGTTCTATTGCTTCCAATAGAATATTCATAGAAGTTTGTGTAAGTGCAATTGGGGTCGATTAAAATACAATTACATTTAATACATTTGAACGTAAAATAAATGTAAAAAGTTGATTCGTTCACATTTAAATGCATTAAATTTAATTTTACAATAATTACATTTAATTAAACAAGATTATATCGATGCCCCGTACGAAGAAAATCCCCTGTCTGCATTTTGGCGACAAAGAAAATCTCCTCAGCTGATTTCCGGACGAAAACTATCCTTTTTAGAACTTTTGCGGCGAAAACTATCCTTTCTAGTACTTTTGCGGCAAAAACTAACGGCGTTTTTGCGCTTTATTGAAATAAAATAAACGAAGTAAAATCGCTGGTATACTAATAATTGGCTAATGATTTTAGTTAACGAATAAGCCAAAAATAAGCCATGAATAAACCAACCCTGCTAGAAAAGCGGGATTAAAAAGGATTAAAAATGGGCAATTCTTTTTAATGAAAATTTCAATGCTGAATCTTAATTGGATTTATGAATCTGGATTTATGAATTCCAAAAATGTTCCAATTAAAAAAATTAAATTGAATTACAATGGAATTAAAATTGGAACAAAATGAATTCAATTAAATGACATTTTAATTAATGTCAATGTGTATGAATACTAATTACACAGAATCGCATTTTAAAAGGTATTAAAATTAATTGATATTAATTACAATTCAATAAGATTTAATAGATCGCAGAGTTAAGTGGATTGATAACGATTTAACTTTAATAATTTCCAATCCGTTCTTAATATGTAATAAACCTAGGAAAAAACGGATTGGTACCCACATAACATGAAAAATTTTTAAAAGGTTTCTGAAAGATTTCATGAAGGGTTTGAAATGTTTCAGAAATCTTTCATGAAAAGTTTTTGAAATATTTTTATGTCCGCCACATCGATCCTGCAAAAATATTTCATGAAATGTTCGTAAAATATTTCATAAGAAAGTTTCTTGAAATATTTTTGTAAACTTTTTTAAATATTTTATGGTAGTATTTAGCAGTTACATGAAAAATAGAAGAAAGGTTTTTAAATTATTTTATTATACAAAATAAGTATTTCATATGATTTATTTATTGCAATGTTTAAAAACATTTATTATTTTATTCATTTTGGCGTTAGATTTTCAGGATTTATCCTTGAAATTTAATGCGACTATATTGAAATTGTTTGAATGTTTTCATGTTAATTAAATTATATAAACTAAACTTATTAAATAGGCAACATTCACATATAAAATAAATAAAACTTAATTTATTAACCAAAAGAAAAAAAAGATGTAAAAAAAAGCTCCATAAGGGATTTAAACCCGATCCAAAAAGTTACAAGTCCAGCATGTTATTCACTTAGCTATCACAACATTTAGTAACATATAGCAGGACGTCGCATATGTTCATTTGCAATAATTTTTACATGAATTTTAATATGGAAGTACATTAAATTCGAGGACATTCACAACAATTTCAATGTAGTCGCATTAAATTTCAAATATAAATGCAGAAAATGTATTTTAACATCAATTTCTTTGCATTTATACTTGAAATTTAATGTGACTGCATTAAAATGAACATTCAAATTGTTGTAAATTTACAATGAATTTAATGTACTTTCACAGTAAAATTTATGTAAACGTGCATTAATTTTAGTTAATGCATGTCGTTGAATTTTAATGTATGCCTACATGAATATCTACATTAATTTTCATGCAAATGTACATTAATTTCCTTTCCAGTACCAAGTACATTAAGTTTACAGTACACTTGTGTTGAAAAGTGCTGTAAAATTCAAGTCTTTTAAAACAGTGTACTTTCTTCGCCTCCAATTACCATCATTATGTCAATGAAATAATTTATTAACCTCTATGTAGGAAATTGAAATGGGTAATTAATTTTGTAATAGGGAATATGCATGTGTTTTTAAAATTTTACTGCATTTTCACATTACTATAAGTATTATCTTCTGGTTTTGGATATTCGACATATCTACTTAAAGATAATTAAAATAAGACTGTCAACATCATGCCTGCTACCTATCACAAATAAGTACAGTGAATATAAATCGATTACAAAAGGTGTGTAATACGGTAGAAGTATTCAGATGTGACACCAGCAAGCCATGATACATTTAGTGAACACATACAAATAAGAAATGGTTTATTACTCTTTAAAGAAAGTCGACTAAAAGAAATTCCTAATACTTAAAATACATAAAATCTTACGGCAGATTTTTCAATATGACTGTAAATTACTTTGCTAAAAATTTTGGAAAATTTTCACAAACTATTTCATGAAAGGTTCCTGCAGACTTTCAGCAAGGTTTCTGTGATATGTTTAATTGCGAAAATTAATCTTACACTGAAATGAGTCTAAAACATTTCTAAAGGTTTATGTGAAATGTTTAATGAAACTTCTCACAAAACCTTTTTTAAAAGTTTTAAGTAACTTTTATAAAATATTTTAAAAAACCTTTATGCTGAATGATTGTAAAAAGGTTTCTGCAATCTTTAAAATAATATTTCTTGAAATGTGCTTGCAAGCATTTCGTGAAATATTTTTGCAAAGATTTTACTTTGTTTTCTTGAAAGGTTTTATGTTTTCAATAATAATATTTCAGTGAAACCTTTCTGATATGTTCCTAGAAGGATTCAAGAAATATTTCTGTGAAATGTTATTGCAAGCTATTAGTAAGCTGCGGGAAAGGATTCAGCAACGTTTCATTCAAACCTTTCTGTGAATCTTTCTCATAATTATTTAATGCTATGTGGGTATACATTCCGATGCGCTTTCAACATAAAATATATTTAAAAAACGGATTAGAAATAATTGAAATAAATTGAAATTCATTAAAACCGATTACATTTCTTAACTTTTCAATCGATTTTAATAATTTCCAATGCATGTGAAAAATTTTAATAATTTCCAATGCTCAATGCAACGTGAGCACAAAATTGGAAATTATTAAAGTCGATTAAAATGATTAAGAATTAAATCATTTTTAATCATTTTAAATAATATCAAATTTATATTAATTGATTACAATGCAAACGTATTGTATTAAAAACTTAATCGTTTTATTTATTAAACACGATTAAGTTTTTATTGCATTTCATCGATTTGTATCCTTTCCAATTGAATTTTATTGTAAAATTCTAATGTGAACCAAAAAATATTTTATTTTTCTATTAATACAGATTTATTTTTTGTAGTTGCTTTAAGTATCTTAATAGATTAATCTTTTCAACATTAAAGTCAAAATACAATAATTAAATTGTATTTTTAACATTAAAATGCATGCATTGAGTGCATTATACGAACGCATTTTATGCCAAAGTTGAGCATTACAAAACTTCATTTGCTGTAGAATCAACGTGGATTTCGCTTAAATATTTGTTTTCAGTAAAAATACCGATTAATGTTTTCATTATAAATTAAATTATATTAAACGGGATTGAAACTGAATTGAAACTTATGACAAAGTTCAGCATTAAATAACTCCGTCCCAAATCCACTTATGTTATGATCTATGTTATGACCTATGTTACAATCTATGTTGTGACTTATGTTATAGCGTATGTCATAACATATGTCTGTAACAACTCCCCAGGACATATATTATGATTTAAGTTAACTGTAGAACATATGTTATAACATATGTTAATTCCGCGCTAAATAAAAATATTAGTTGACTATATGTTATAACATATGTTAACTGTAGAGCATAAGTTATAACATTTATTAACAGTGTAACTTATGTTATAATATATGTTAATCGTAGAACATATGTCTTAATAAATGTTGTAACATACGATAAATAAAAAAATTTTTTTTTTTTTTAATAATATAAATAAGCATACAAAATTTTTGTAGTTCGTTATATGCCAATTTAAATAATTCAATTTATTTAAAAATAAATAAAATAAATTGCAAGAGGAATAAAAGAGGTAAAAATAAGGTATTTGGTCGAAATGATTTAAAACAGTTTCAATTGAACAACTTATATATTAAATAGTCACGATGCAATATCAAAATAGGAATTTTTAAGAAATGATTTAATTTTTTTTTTTTTTTTTTTGTTAACATCTTTAAAATTAAATGACTTATTTATTACATACTTAAAATTAAACAAGATATTTTTATAGTTTTGTCACCCCTTCATTTAATATATTAAATGGTCACGATATTAAAATAGCAAATTTTATCAGGCACAGCCTCATAATTTTTTTTACTTATTAATTAATGCATTTAACGGGTACGCATTACACATTTTCTAATTTTTTAAATAATAGCATTGTACGTTATTGGCTAATAACATTTGAACGTAAATATAAAAATAAAAAATTTTCAACTTATAATTTCTATAAATACAGTCTTTCATTATAAAAGCTCTGCTTAATCAAACAGCGACATTCGATCATTTTTTATAAATTGCGCGATGTCGTTTGACACTTCCATAAGACATTCAAGTCTTTTATCAACGTTTCTGAATTTCTCTGTCAAATATTCGTTGTAGATGCCTGTAATGAAAATAGAAAAAAATTCTTAAAAAAATTACTGTCATCGGTACTAAGAACAAACAAAGTGATAGATAAATAGAGAGAGACAGAGACTGAGAGAAAATAAATTAATAGCTAATTTTACCATATAGTAAGGTTTTTTTCTTCGGCGTTAACTCTTTTACATTTCCTCCATCAAGTTGAACCTTTGCGTACCGTTTATCCTGACATCTGTAAACTAGTTTTTCTGTCGGCCAAAATGAATGTACCAGGAAATGTAGAAAAGTCTTGTGATTCTTCGATTTTTTTATACGGTACTTTGTATAAAAACAATACGTTTCCTCACCCAAAAAAATCTGAAAAATAAAAATTTTTTGAAAGAGTTTCCTTAAATATGAGCAGAAATATAAATTTAAGTTAAATATATACTGTATCATTTGTAATTTCTCCCCTAGTTGCACCATTCTCTTGGACAGGTAGATTTTTATATTTATCTAGGGCTTCAGAAATCTTATCCTCTTTAAATTTCCTTGATGTTTTCTTTGGCATTACTATAAAATAATTTTTTTTTTAAAATAAATTACAATTTTTTACTATTATAAATAAAAATTTGAAATATAAAATTTACCTTTTTTACGCCTTCGCTGAGGTGTATCATTTTGCTGCTCTCTTAAATCATTATTAAATTTCAAGCGACGTCTGGTGGGACAATTTGTAGATTTTTTATTTTCTTGATTTACATTTGCGTTGGAACTTGATTGTAAAAGGTTGACATTTGGAGATAAATCATCATTGTTATTAACAGAATTGGAAGGACTTGAAGCGTATGTAGGTGATAACTGTCGATTTTTAGAATTTTCATTTAAAGTGGTTATTGTGGGTACTTCCAATGCGTTTTCAAGAGATTCTTCTCGTGTAGAGTCGCTTAACTGAGAGGTATTTTCTTCATCATTTTGAAAGGGAACGTGTTTTGTAGACTTGTGAGCAGAATATTGTGCTTTTTTGAAGATATTACAAAGGACGCTTATTTATTACACACTTAACATGCATTTGTGGAGTCAAATTTTTTTAATAACTATAGTAAGATATATCAGTTTACTCAATAACTCAGTAGATTTGGACGAGGAGATAGAAATTTCAAATTTTCTATTTCTATAAATACACATAGTCTTTCTATGTCTTTTACATCTACTGATATGAGTTCAGAGTCCTCGCAGAGACATATATGTATATAATTTGACAGATGATGAGGGGCAGTATGAATAATGTTGCAAATACAATAATTCTTTTTGTTACTTAAAATGAAATAAAATATTTTTATAAATTTTCCATTGATAAGTTTAGCATATGAGTTGCAAGATCTTAAATTTGGAGTAATTGAAGTCTGATATAAACAATTTTTTGCGAACATTTTGATAAAAAATTTACTTTTGGGGCAAAAATGAAACTTTTGAATTATCTCATTATTGCGTTTACATTCACCATTAAAAAATATCCTTTCTTCAACTGGAACCGCATTACAACTTTTGCCGGCTTTCCCTATCGCTAAAAATGACGTTATAAAATGACGTTATAATATGACGTCATTAATAACGTTATTGCTGAGGCTACAATTTTGGACCTTTTTTAACGTTATTCAATAACGTTATTTTCCGATTACAGAAGAAAACTCTATTTTAACGTTATTTTTCGCTATGAAATAACGTAATTTTCAGCTTTGTGGGGTATTTGGCTTGAACAATGACGTTATTTCTAGATCTTAAATCCGCACATCAAATGACGTTATTCGTTAATGAAGTGTAGATACGAAGAACGTCATTTTTACCATAAAAAATGTTGTACGGATTATAACGTTATTTCTGCAATATACAGCATGCTTAGTAAATAACGTCATTTTTCCTAGTTTTGTAGTGGCCATTAACGTAATTTTCTTTTGGTCCGCTGAAGCAAAAAATAACGCTATTTTCCCAATGCACGTAGGTCCGTACAAAAACGTCATTTTCCAAAATTCAAGGAAGTTTGCACAATGACGTTATTTTTGCAAAGAGAATTCCCTGTGCGGAATAACGTTATTTATACGATCAAGAATCTCCAATAAACCATTAGAAAGAAAAATAATATTACAAACTGTGTATTATATAATACCATTGTACTTGTACTTCAAATGAATGGGAAAGTCTTTTTTCCAATGAATATTATTGTTACTTCGACAAGTGATTATAGTTCCCTACTGCAAAAATTCACGTGATAAGTCATTGGTAGAAAAATGACTATGGTAGAAAAAAAACTAAGTCCATCACCTAAAATATTTCTAAGTCCTGGAAAAAAATTATTTTTGTAGAACAATGTTTTAACGCGTTTTGGACCATTTCCTGTCGATATAAATTGTCGAATTTCGCGAGTGTTTTGTGAGGTACCACATAAACTTACGTAAATTACATTAATGCCCACGCATTTTGCTCTTTTTGGTCAGCAATGGCAAAAATAAAAAAATACGTGCATTTTAGTGGAATCGATAAAGGAAAACGAGCCGTCTACTAACAAACCTTTAACCAACACTGGATATTTGAATTGCCTAGTAGAAGAAAAAGGTTTGAATATTTCATCAGTCATAGAGGAAGAGAAAATCATCAATTTGAATTGGCCATTCAACTGCAGCATTAGTACAGCTTCCAAAAAAAAAACAAAATTATAAAATACAAAATTCGAGCATCATCCAGCTAAAATGATACATGTAGATGGTAAGTAATATATTATGGATATATATATATTTATTTATTTATTTACTCTTGTCAAGTAATTGTTTGTACAAAATTCCAACTGTAAGCTTTCCTTGTTCATTTCTATATACGATGGGTCCATGGGAGAATAATTTTGAGCATATAAGTATCTAGAGTAAAGAATAAGTCACTTGACAAGTTATAATAGGGAATACATAAGACTCGAAGGGAAAATACAATGTGTACAAGACAAATAATTGTAAGCGCATAAAGATATTCACTCACAGAAGAATATTTTCTCTTAACTTTCTTTTCTCAAGATATTTAGAGGTACAATGATTTTCTCCTATTGTCCCATCATATAAAGAAACAAGCAAGAAAGTCTTCAATTAGTATTCTATAAAAAAAGTTAATCGATATGCTATAAAAGGGAATTCAAGATACAAAGAAAGAAATTAGATTGACCAGTGTAAATATTTTTATCACCTGGACCCTTTGTATAAAGAAATCTACAAGAATAATCTTAATTTCGTATTCCGTACAAAAAATTAGTAAATCTTAAAAAAATTGACACTGGTCAATATAATTTCTTTTTTTTGAGTCTTGTATTCCCTTTTATAGCGTGTCAAGTGATTTTTTTTTACAAAATACTAACTGACTTTCCTGTTGATTTTTTTAGCCGATGGGCCCATTAGAGAACTTTTTTAAAAGTATAAATATCTGGAGAAAAGAAAGTCACATGCTAAGATGTAAAGGGGAATACAAGACTCAAAAAAAAAAAATTATATTGACCGGTGTCAATATTTTTATCATTTGCTAATTTTTATACGGAATACATAATTAAGATTATCCTTGTTGATTTCTTTATACGAAGGGTCCAGATGATAAAAATATTTACAACGGTCAATCCAATTTCTTTCTTTGGTTCTTGTATTCCCTTTTATAGCTTGTTGAGTAACTTTCTATAGTCTATAGATACTTATATGTTCAAAATTTGTTGCCTATGGACCCTTCGTATAAAAAAATGAACAAGGAAAGTATTCAGTTGGTATTTTGTACAAAAAATCACTTGTCAAGAATAAAAATATATATACACATATATATACATGTGTACACATCCACAGTATATTACTTAACACCTACAGCTATCATTTTAGCTGGATGCTGATCAAATTTTGCATTTTATAATTTTATTTTCATTTTGGAAGCTGTACTAAAGTCGCAGTTGAATGGCAAATTCAATTGACGATTTTCTCTTCTTCTACGACTGATGAAATATTCAAATATTTTCCTTTTACTAGCTGGTTCAAATATTCAGTGTTGGTTAAAGGTTTGTTATTAGATGGCTCGGTTTCATTTAGGAATTCCACTAAAATGTACAAATCGTTGCTCACCGAGCATAATTTCACTTCTTTTTTTATTTTTGCCATTGCTGACCAAAAAGAGCAAAATGCGTGGGCATTAATGTAATTTACGTAAGTTTATGTGGTACCTCACAAAACACTCGCGAAATTCGACAATTTATATCTACAGGAAATGGTCCAAAACGCGTTAAAACATGGTTCTACAAAAATAATTTTTTTCCAGGACTTAGAAATATTTTAGGTGATGGACTTAGTTTTTTTTCTACCATAGTCATTTTTCTACCAATGACTTATCACGTGAATTTTTGCAGTAGGGAACTATAATCACTTGTCGAAGTAACAATAATATTCATTGGAAAAAAGACTTTCCCATTCATTTGAAGTACAAGTACAATGGTATTATATAATACACAGTTTGTAATATTATTTTTCTTTCTAATGGTTTATTGGAGATTCTTGATCGTATAAATAACGTTATTCCGCACAGGGAATTCTCTTTGCAAAAATAACGTCATTGTGCAAACTTCCTTGAATTTTGGAAAATGACGTTTTTGTACGGACCTACGTGCATTGGGAAAATAGCGTTATTTTTTGCTTCAGCGGACCAAAAGAAAATTACGTTAATGGCCACTACAAAACTAGGAAAAATGACGTTATTTACTAAGCATGCTGTATATTGCAGAAATAACGTTATAATCCGTACAACATTTTTTATGGTAAAAATGACGTTCTTCGTATCTACACTTCATTAACGAATAACGTCATTTGATGTGCGGATTTAAGATCTAGAAATAACGTCATTGTTCAAGCCAAATACCCCACAAAGCTGAAAATTACGTTATTTCATAGCGAAAAATAACGTTAAAATAGAGTTTTCTTCTGTAATCGGAAAATTCCCAAAAATTCATAAAAAAAAAAATATTTATTTATATCGACAGGAAATGTTCCAAAACGCGTTAAAAACATGGTTCTACAAAAAAAAATTTTCAAGGACTTAGAAATATTTCAGGTGATGGACTTAGTCAAATTCCCAAAAATTAGGAAAACTAGGAAAAATGACGTTATTTACTAAGCATGCTGTATATTACGTTATAATCCGTTCAGCATTTCTACAGAAAAAATGACGTTCTTCGTATCTACACTTCATTAACGAATAACATCATTTCATGTGCGGATTTAAATTCTAGAAATAACATCATTGTTCAAGCAAAATACCCCACAATGCTGAAAATAACGTTATTTTATAGCGGAAAATAGTCTTGTGCGATGACGTTATTCTGCAAAGGGAATTCACTTTGCAAAAATGACGTCATTGTGCAAACTTCCTTGAATTTTGGAAAATGACGTTTTTAGAACGGACCTACGTGCATTGCGAAAATAACGTAATTTTTTGCTTCAGCGGACCAAAAGAAAATTACGTTAATGGCCACTACAAAACTAGGAAAAATGACGTTATTTACTAAGCATGCTGTATATTGCAGAAATAACGTTATAATCCGTACAACATTTTTTATGGTAAAAATGACGTTCTTCGTATCTACACTTCATTAACGAATAACGTCATTTGATGTGCGGATTTAAGATCTAGAAATAACGTCATTGTTCAAGCCAAATACCCCACAAAGCTGAAAATTACGTTATTTCATAGCGAAAAATAACGTTAAAATAGAGTTTTCTTCTGTAATCGGAAAATAACGTTATTGAATAACGTTAAAAAAGGTCCAAAATTGTAGCCTCAGCAATAACGTTATTAATGACGTCATATTATAAGGTCATTTTATAACGTCATTTTTAGCGACAGGGTTATCTTCGTAAAAATCTTTTATGTGTATATGTGCATGAGGGTACACTATTTTTTTAATTATTTCTGCTGTACGATTAATGCTAATATATCTAATAATTTGATTTTGAGACCCATTGCTAGAATGAATAGCACGCATTAATTTTCCGTTTTCGGTTACAAATGGATAAGTTGATTGAACTTGTAAGGGGCCAAAATTATAAACACTTTGAGTAATATGCAGCAGTTGATGAATGTTGTATGTCATGTACTCTGGTCCATACAGATCTTGAGTTTGGAGAACATATTTAGATCATTACAAAAGTA
This sequence comes from Sycophila sp. Sp_5, assembly GCA_018906775.1. Classification (NCBI taxonomy): domain Eukaryota; kingdom Metazoa; phylum Arthropoda; class Insecta; order Hymenoptera; family Eurytomidae; genus Sycophila; species Sycophila sp. Sp_5. Next base: position 31,396 of record JACCID010000306.1, on the reverse strand, counting down.
ATGGAAATTTTCGAGTCGACCATTACTCATTACAAAAGTAATGGACAATTTCAAGCTGTCCATTACACATTACAAAAGTAATGGGCAATTTCGAGCTGACCATTAATGCATTACAAATATAATATTAATTTTTTTTCGGCCATTACCCATTACAAAAGTAATGAAAATTTTCGAGCCAACCATTACACATTACAAAAGTAATGGGAAATTTCGAGCTGACCATTAATGCATTACAAATGTAATATTAATTTTTTTTCGGCCATTACCCATTACAGAAGTAATGGAAAATTTCGAGTTGACCATTAATGCATTACAAATATAATATTAATTTTTTTTCGGCCATTACCCATTACAAAAGTAACGGGAAATTTCGGGCTGACCATTAATGGGAAATTTCGAGCCGACCATTACTCATTACAAAAGTAATGGAAAATTTCGAGTCGACCATTACACATTACAAAAGTAATGTGAAATTTCGAGCTGACCATTAATGCATTACAAATGTAATGTTAATTTTTTTTCGGCTATTACCCATTACAAAAGTAATGGAAAATTTCGAGCCGACCATTACGCATTACAAACGTAATGTGAAATTTCGAGCTGAGCACTAATGCATTACAAATGTAATATTAATTTTAGTCAAAAATATTAACTAAGTAATGATTAATGCCGATCCCTGCGTCACAGTATATTACAAACGCTCTTCGATAAACGATCATGTGCATAACCTAATTGTTCTTTATTAATATTCCTGTTATTTATATACTTGTTCCTATTCCTTTTCTCTATTTCTTTTTCATGCCATACCTCGGAACTATACCACCACCAGCAGCGGCAGCAGCGGCAGTAACCTTAAAATTCTTCAATTTGATTATCTTTTCTCATTTATTTTGAAATTAACTTTAATATTTTTTAACGTGTTTTTGCTTTTATTTGTTTATTGCATTAACTTACATTCGTAGAAATTAATCTTTTTAAAGTAAAAATATATAAATATATTGTAATATTCAGTTAATTCCCAGATTAGTTTTGTATTTTTCTCAATGGCAAACAACATCTATTATTCTGATAAATACTATGATGATAATTATGAATATAGGTGGGTATTCCTGAAAAGTACTGAACTGTATAATTAAATTGTAAAAATAGAAAATTTGTAATTGTTACATATTTATATATACTATGTTCATATATACATATTTATTATTTTAATTCTAATTCTATAATAAACTTAGCACAGTAAATTTTTGTAGCTTAATAAGTATGCCAAATTACATATTTTTATTTCAATTGATAAATATCTTACATTTTATTTAAAAGGTAGAATGTATACAATTTATTAATGTATGGGTTTAAAATAAATCTTATATAATTAAATTTATGTTATACAATTTTAAACTTATACATATTAACTTATTTTACCCTGAATGGAAATAAAAATATCATTGTTTCATTTCAACATTTATTTGTATTTTCTTACAAAGGTCTATAAGCTTCTTTTACAACTTGATATTAAAATTTGAATTTATTACAAAAGATAGTTCATGTTATATCTATATTTTAATCGGCAAAAGTTTCATTAATTATCAGTCCTGTTAATTTTATTCTTATAAAATCAAGATTTAAATCCATATGGAAATCAATGAAAAAATTCATATAGTGGTTTACATTTTCATTTAAATTTTACATGCGTTCTATATGAATATGTACAAGGATTCCTCACATCACAATGTTATTTTTGACAGGGACGTAACAAACTACTATTGCTTGACAATTTCTTCAATTGGAATTAAAATCTTCTAACAATTTCTTGGGATTTCTATACATAGATTGTTTTGTAACATAGTATCATAAGATTTGTTAAAACTTACATTCCCTTTAGCGAATTTTGCTAATTAAGATTTACTTCCTAAGGAAAATACTATTTTTTTAATTTGTACTGATTTTTCAGTAAATTAAATTCAGCTGAGAAATCTAGTTGAAAAATTGTACTCAGATAGGCAAAATTGTATATATTTTAGAATTTTTTTAATAATAAATGGGGTGATATAAAGTAATACATCTTTTCATATTTTTTATATACACTCTTTATGTGATTTGTCCATAAATATCATATATAATATATATTTATATGTTTTTGTCCATTTATGTTGTTCATACAACAATTTGGTTATTTACATACTTTTGGAATATACCTTAAACAAATTCTGACTAATAAATTTACTTTTGTGTATTCATACATATGAATTACCTCTAAGTTGTTGTGCAAGCTCTCATGTAAAAACTAAGCAAAAATATATATATGTTCTAATATAAGTTTTTATAGGAAGACTTATTTGTTTACAATATGGATAGATACTACATTAGATAGATACTGGTATATATTTCTGTACTTTTTCATAAATTTAGAAATTTTAATAACTTTTCAAAAAATAAAAATTAATTTTTTGCTTTATTTTTTATTATACACGTTGTTGTAAGTATAAAAAACATATTGAAGCAAGAATTTATAATTTATTGATATTGAGATTAATGGGTAAATACACGGTGTTCAAAAATGACTAACACGAATAGTATATCTATGTTGAGAATCGTATTTAAATCGTATTTAAGCACTTTTTCTCTTTTAGCATTTTTTGTAATTATACCTAATTATCGAGTCATGGTTACGTATACAAATTACGTATGAAATGTTCGTAACACAGCGTTCGAATTTGTGTGGAATTTTTGATACGTACTTTTTTAATCTTCATTTATTTTTATGTTATTTAAAAAAAGAAATTAGTTTGTAGGCTGCTATACTGCCAATTATGGGGATTATCATATCTATGATAACACTCAAACTGGGGGAGTGAGCTTAAAAATGATTATTTTATCCATATTAGAAATAAAATCACGTACCAAAATTATGTAACAAAATAAGGTAACAATAATACGTATAAAAGTTACGTAGAAAAGTTACGTATTTTTGTTACATGTAGGTAAAGCTTACCCGAACAGTAGGAGCCGCGCGGGGAGAGCTGTGCAGGGATCATTGTCAGTTTGAACGCTGATTGCCCTATTGAAACCGTGTATAATTATATTGTTTTAATCTTTTGAGGTGATAGATAGTTTCGTACAAGAACAGCTCACCATGCTCATTTAAGAAAAGATCCTGATTTAGAGGCTTCGAAAAATCTATTTTTAAATTACTTAAGTGTTTTGCAAAACTATCCAAGAATGTGTCCCTAAAATTTCAGATTCGAATTCGAAATATTTTTGGAGTTACAGCAGAAATAGTTGGCGAGCGTAGAGCAAGTGCATGAGTGCTTGGACAGACAGACAGACTTGGACATTCTATTCAATCTATTGTATCTATTATAACACTCTCACTGCGTTTTAACATTCATCACGTGTATGTCCATTTACCAGAAAGTATCTAATGAAGATTTGTTAACGAAGTGTTTGAATGGCTATATAAAAAATTCAAACGAGTCATGCAACTCCAGTGTATAGTGGATGACACCCAAACACCTTAATTCCGGAATATAGTCGTTGAAATTTTCAAGTAAAGAAGCCACAACAGCCCGCAGAGTTGAAGATCTGGGCAAGAATGAATTCTTTGAAGTGTTGGAAGGGCAGCTGTATGGACCAGAAATCGCCGATTAAATTATTAATCCTGTAAGTTAAAAAAAACTAATAACTTTTGTAAGCAAAAATATTAACATGCGATTTCTGTATTTTTAATTTTACAATTTTTCCAAATTGGCGAACGCGATAACAAAAAACAAAAAAAAAAAAACAGTATTAACGCATTAGTGCCGATGCAGACATTTTTAGACACTAGATATTTCCGGGCGGATTTAAAAAAAACGAGATCAAAACATGTCCGGAAATATCGAGTTTTCAAAACTGTCCGCGTCGGCACTAATGGGTTAAAGTGCTCTTCTAGTTAAACTAAAAAAAACTCAACAATGTCATATTTAAACCAGTTTTTATACAAAATCAATTAATTTTTTTTTCTCTAAAATACGCACTATATAAAAGATCGGAAAATTTTAGAATCAAATATGACCTTGAGTAGAAAGTAATTTCATAAGATGTTTAAAACTATTTCATAACATGAAGAGCTTAGGATTATTGATATTGGCCTTAAAGATCAACTTAAGATTTGATCTTGTTTAAATGTCTTCTCTTCTTTTTGACCCCGTGAATGAAAAGATTGAAAAAATTTTACAATCGAATATGAACTTCGGCACAAAAAAAGTTTGACCTTAGTTGTAATATCGAGATTCAAGCACGGTAGGTCATAATCCGATTATTATATTTTTCAATATTTTCAGTGATCCAGCCAATTAAGGCAAAACCGTACAACGATCCAGTCACTTAAGGCTAAATCGTACAATGATCCAGCTACTTAAGTAATCACAATGATTGTAAATTTTTTCAATCTGTTCATTCTCAGAGTCAAAAAGGAGTTCACATTTGAAAATATTAAGTTGTCCTTCAAAACACCTTTAAGGTAATGGTCAAGGTCAAATTCAAGGTCACTATTCGACTGCCGCCTTGAAATCCTACAATTTTTGTAAAGACACTTCTTTGATTCCGAAATGAGTTATTCAGCTGTGTAAGTTAAAATGGGACACCTTGTATATAAGTATTAAGAACCGACGTTACATTTGTGTTATTCTTTTTTATAGAAATTAATATTAAGAATTAATATTAAATATTTAATACGCCATTGCAGCAATATATTTAATAATAAAAAGCATTCTATTTTTCTCCATTCGTTAGCTTATTTTTGGCTTACACTTGGCTTATAGTTGGCTTATTCTTGGCTTATACTAGACTCACACTTGGCTTATTCTTTAGCTAAGTAAATTAGCTAATTATTAGTATACCAACTATTTTACTTGGTTTTTTATCTACCAGGGTATTCTTCAAATACATAACTGCAAATCCGAAAAATTTCGCTTTTGTATTCGAGTATTTCTTTGCTTTCCGAATAAATCTTCGAATTTTTTTTTTTATGTCTCCTATAACAGAATCCCCCTTAATAGTGGAACAATCACTTCTAACATTGGTAGAATAATTTGGTTGCAAATGTCCCATAAAATCCAATATCAAGAGTAGAATCCATACATATATTATATTAGTTAGGTTTTTGCAAGTAGTTTTATTTATTTTTATTGTATTTTATGGCACCATTCCTATCGGAAAGTGATTAATCCTACTACTACTATAATAATATCGACGAGTTAAAAAAAATTCTTAGACATAAATTTCAAGGTCATCTAACAGTAGGGAGAAAAGTTTACGGTATCGTCCTACTAGGATGAAATATTATATTACGTACCTAATCCTGCAAAATAAAAAATATTGCAGATGTAAGGCATTGCGAAGTTCGACAATTACATGTAATCTGCGACATTTCCTACAAAATCGCTTCGCTCAACGGCGGGAAGTTGGTACTTTCTGGTTGGAGGGCAGAAAAAGTATTTATTTGTGTTCAAAAATACCAATAGTATATTACGTAACAAGGGAGGTAAAATAGAAATAGTCCTAGATTGCACGGAAATTGGCATTCGAGCCGTAGGCAACTGTGGCATTCTTATTTACTTCCCATTTTGTGTATACTACTTTTCAGTCTAGTGAGGCCAAAATCTTAACCTGTTCGATTGGGCGCCGGGTGGAAAGGTAATGGTTTCGTCTCGCTGGGTTGAAAACTAGTTTTTAAAAATTGTAAATATATTAACGTGTATATGTTATTCCTCCTTAACCACTTCCAAAACAAGTGGTAAGTAAACACTTCAAAAAATTTTCTCAGGCGAGTAATATTTATTGTAATGATAATCAACTTTCAACGCAGACAAATTGAAGAAAGATAAAAAAATAAAAAAATTTAATGGCCAAATCGAAATTAACCGCCTCGAGAATAGTAGCCTTACTATTTATCCTCTTTGCCACGATTACTTTATCATATTTTACTGTATATTCTTCTTCATACTAAGTTCAGTTCTTTTTTTTTAATTTTATTTTATTTCATTTTATTTTATTTCATTTTATTTCATTTTATTTCATTTTATGTAAGTTACTCATAATAAGTGATAATTATTATAAGACTATTCTATTGTGTTATTTATTGTTATTATTGGGTTATTTTGTGATTGCTTATATTGGATGGTTAGGTATTGGGTTGCAGGTTATTGCGTTATTAAGTGATCTAATATTGATTGTGCGATTAGATGATTATTTTTTTAAATATATTTTTAATGGTTTTTATGCAACTGGCTCCTCCGTTTGTTTTCAGCATTTTATTCCACTCCTGTTTATTTACATTTTTATTCTTTTCGATGAAATCCCATTTCCTCCATCCACTCCACTCCACATTCTCTCATGATTATGCCTGTGGGACGCGAAAACCGGTAGGTAAATTCCGATGAGATAAATGCCGATTAGGAAAACCTGCCCGGAGTGGATGATGCATTAAAAATGCTCAAATTAGATGTCCAGCTTTTGTTCGTCTCGCATCTCCCGCTTATTTTGTTAAATGTAGAGTAGCACCTAAAAGATCAGGAAAGTGACACCTCTTCATACGGTCACGCATATAAGTAATAACCGCGGCGAAAATTATTTAACCTCCCTGACTGCCCAAAATGCGGCTCCGCCATTCTGTCAGTGTCGGCTATTGAGCTTATTATGTATTGCGAGATTAAATGTTGAGCTATTGAGTAATAAATTAATTGGATCTTGAGATATGGATTAAGATTCAAAGAAAGATTTCAGTGAAAGCTTTGACATGTGACAAATCTTTCATAACAATATTTCTTAAAATTGGACACATGTATTTTAGAAAGGTCTCACTGAAATATTTTTTAAAATATAAAATATTTCAATGAAATTAAACAGAAAGCTTGCAGAAACATTGCAAAAAATTTGTATAAATGTTAGCAAAAAATAAAAAATTTAAGAAATGCTACATAAAAGATAAAAATCTTATAAACGTTAAGAATGAATGATAGCATTTTTTCAAATTTGCGTAAGTTTAGTACTTAGATTTTCTCGTAAGTTTGTATTACTTATAGAATAACGATAACATGATTTTTGTTTAACAATATAGAAAATATTCAAATTTTTTAAAAACTCAAGGATTAATCAGGCCGCTTGTAAATCTTTCATTTTTTATTTTGTAATATTTATATTTTTATTGTAGTTATTTCTGATTAACTAAATAATGTAATAAACCAAAAGTTTGTACTTACTGATCTTTCTAAAGATTCAATATAAATAAGTTAAGATACTCTTTTAAATTATCTTTTAAAGTACGTACCAGCTTAATATAGGCGAATCCACGGAATTCTTAACTTTAGATATCAAGAAAATTTGGAAAAAAATGTAATCTCTCATTGATAAATAACGTAAATAATCTCAGTGACAATAATAAATAACGCAAATAAGCACAACTATACATAACAATAACAATAACTATACATAACAAGAAGAATTGCCAACAAAATTATTTAAAAAATATAATATGTTGATACAGGCACTCAAAAAATAAAAGTGGACTTTTACAACAATTACATACACGTATTCCTAAATTCACGTTCATTTGCTTGTAATTTGAACTGCAAGTATTCAATTTATACTACTTTTCTGCACATCCAATTTTTGTTTTCTTTGGGAATGTATAACTTTGATTTTATCGTCATTTTATTAATATACAGGGTGATTCATTTTAATTGCCCCAGGCAAATATTTCCAAAACTACGGGAGATGGAAAAAAACGTTAAATATAAAAGTTGTAGGGTTCAGAGGGGGAAATCCAATGGTGACCTTGACCATGACCTTGGGGTCAAGTTTCAAGGTCATTTCAAAGTCAAAGTAGTTTTTTTAAATAGGAACACCAACTTTTGACCTCGGAAATTAAAAGAGCGGAAAATTTTACATTCAAACATGAGGTTATGTCATGGTGTCCAGTTAATCTCTGCAGTCGCATCAAGGTCAAATCAAGCTATCTACACAATTCGTTGGCCAATACCTTGAAAAAAGCAAGGTTGAGAAAAACTTTCAATACCAATTTCCCCCTCTGAACCCTACAACTTTTACATTTAACGTTTTTTTCCATCTCCCGTACTTTTCGAGATATTTGCCTGGGGCAATTAAAATGAATCACCCTGTATATCCATTTTATTTGATAGCACCGGTATAACAATAGGGGTTCTTGCGGCCATCGTATTTTATAATCATAATTAATGTATTAATGGAATCACAGGCATCAGAAATCATATTAAAATATTTTTAAAAATGTGCTATACGATATTATGGAATTTTTTATGGTCGCACGAATTTTGTTATCTACTTAAGGTAGCTCTATAGGTACTCTCTAGTCAGTAGAGGTACAAAAATAACTTTTCTTTAAAATTCTTTATTGGCATACAAAACGTATTAAAAAAATATTTTTTAAATTTTTAGCATAATCTGACATATTATTTAGTACTAATTTGTTCGTATAAAGCGTTATTAAAAAAATTTTAAGTTGTCAATTTGACTGCGATTCGATGTTGTTATTAATACGTGGCAACAGTGTAATGTCTCTCTCCTTTTCTCTCACCTCATTCTTAGCATACCCGACAGAGGTCGTTATGTTATGTTTTGCTATTTATTATTTACTTTTCATATTGTTAACTAGTTAATAATTAAGTCTAATTTTATTATTTTTATTCGATTATAAAAAAAAATAATTTCGCAAAAAGATTTTTATATAATTTTAATAACCCCAACGTGTATTCATGGTTGTGGCCGGCGTAATTCAAACAGTGCGATATTCGCGCCAATTGCATGATCAAGTAGCGACGTTGCCAAATTTCTACTGACTTAAAAAACTAACCATCGAAACAAGATGTTGCTGACTTTAATAATTAATATCTTTTTATTTTACACGGTAATGCACAATAATTTTAATATTTTTCGAAACCTAGGAAATTTATTTATTAAAACACAGTTTTGCTATTTTGTCAGGGATCGTTAAGAATAAAAATTTCTTTCATTTCCTGTCTGTATGAGTAATATTCTCATAAGAGATACTGTTGAGTACCTCAACTTTCAATATTATTATTTATTATTTTTCCACGATAACTGACCTCCAATTTTATTTCATTATATTCCGTATATATTCGTGAATATATCTATCAATTATTTATAAGATTTGAAAAATATTAAAAAACTGTAGAGTTACCTTAAAACTCATCTTGTTACGCTTATATCATGCGCACATATTCGTGTCACGGCTAGATCTCTTCGTTTTGGTATCAGGAATAAGTAATACGTTCAAATAGTTGGTTATATTGAGGGTCGCGATCCCCAAAGAACAAAATATTCATAAAACATCGATTTCGCATAAAGTTATTTCACGCCATTGGCATGGTGTAGGATTGTTATGGGGATTAGCACATCGACATGACTTACGCCACGATTTCTCATTATGGTCAGTTATCTATCTAAAGTTTAATCAATATAATCCTTGAAAGGCCGCGAGTAGGGCATGCGAAATTTTATTTCATTGAAAAATTTCCAGTTTTCCAAGTTTTAATGGCCTATTTTTTTTAAATAAATACTTGGGCACTCAATTTTAAGTATAAATGTTAGTAATAGGATGCTTTATCGAAATGGCATATAAGTATTTGCTTACAATTTCACATAGCTACAATAATTGCGGTGTTATGGCTATTTCACAAAAGTTAAAAGTTCCGTGGATTTCCCCATAAATACTTTTTTTTTCCTGAGAATCTCGTGCACTACCTGCCGAAACCTATGGCCAAACCTTTACCAGGGTAAATGCCGATTAGGAAAACCCGTTCTCAAGTGGGTCAGTATATTGAGAATGCTCAAATAAGATGCTCAGGTCACGTTTCGTAGGCCTGAGCACCGAATTTGTCATTCTCATACCTCCCGCTCACTTTGTGCAGTGTGGAGAAAAACACCTAAGAGATCGGGGAAGCGCGTCACAACTGCCAGCAATCACCTATCCAAGTAGTGTCCGCGCTGACAATTGCTTAACTTTCCCGACCGACCGAGGTGCATCTTCACCACTCCGCCAAAACGTCTGTAATTTACTTACTAGTTACTTAGAAAACACAAATATGATTTAATTACAATAATATTAACTAGGAAAATAGTTAAACTTAAAACAAAGTAAGACCAAAACTCATTATATATGTATAAAGAGGCGCGCGATGAGGCCTCGTAACAAATATACTTATTAAATAAACGTATCTTTATTTTAAAAAATGGATGATCATTTTAAATTTAGACCAACAATCGACCGTCGAAAGAAGGACAAAAGACAGATTGAATTGCGTGTCAGTGTATAGGTGAATAAAAGTTATGCTGGTTTAGTGCTTGACGTGCTCAAAAAAAGGGACAGACACTGCCCTTTTTGCATAGACAATATCTACACGATATCGGAGGAGTGGATAAATCTGCAATTAGAAAGAGATTTTTGTGCGCGCGCGCGCTTGTGTGTACGTTTCAGTGATCGCGGGCAGGCATTTAGTCCCTAGCGAGCAGCGAAGCGACGGAGAATTTTTATTTATGTTCATGTGGTCCATATTGAAAAATCTTAAAGGACTAAACACCGTGCAAATTGTGGATAAGCTCGTTATTAAAGAATTTTTTTTTCGATGGGACTTAGAATTCGTTCAGATGCGGAACTTAAAAATTTTGCTACACATCTGAAAAAATTCTAAGTCCCATCGAAAAAAAATTCTTTAGTAACAAGTTTATCCTCATTTTGCACGGTATTTAGTCCTTTATAAATAAAAAAATTTCAGATCAGATTTTGGCATAAGATCTCACGTAAGATCTTACGTAAGAACTTACGTAAGAACTTACGTAAGAACTTACGTAAGATCTTACGTAAGCTTTTTCAATGGGGAAGTAATGGAAAATTTCGAGTCGACCATTACACATTACAAAAGTAATGTGAAATTTCGAGCTGACCATTAATGCATTACAAATGTAATGTTAATTTTTTTTCGGCTATTACCCATTACAAAAGTAATGGAAAATTTCGAGCCGACCATTACACATTACAAAAGTAATGTGAAATTTTGAGCTGAGCATTAATGCATTACAAATGTAATATTAATTTTAGTCAAAAATATTAACGAAGTAATGATTAATGCCGATCCCTGCGTCACAGTATATTACAAACGCTCTTCGATAAACGATCATGTGCATAACCTAATTGTTTATTTATGTCCATGTGGTCCATATTGAAAAATCTTAAAGGACTAAACACCGTACAAATTGTGGATAATCTCGTTATTAAAGAATTTTTTTTCGATGGGACTTAGAATTCGTTCAGATGCGTAAAAAAATTTTTTTAAGTTCCGCATCTGAAAAAATTCTCGTGCGAAATATTAGTAATTGCCTAATATTTTGGACAAAAAAGTGTCTACAATAACCTTTTATATAATTTTTTTCAGAAAAGTGATCCGATACATCTGTAGTGCAGGTAATGAAGAGTATTTTAAACCTGGTTCGGTGACATATAAGTTACAAATAAATAATTTTAAATGTTTTTGATGGAACAATACTAGAAGTAAAGAACACTGTTTGGATCTTAATAATGAATAAATAGCTTAAATTGTGCGAGTAGTTAAAGTGTAAAAAGTTCCAGCAATCAAAAGTGATGAATACAATTGTTATACCTATTATACTGGAAAGTGTATTTTTTTCAATTTAATCCAGGTTGGCCCCCTTAATGAAGAAATGTGGGAATGCCGAAATACCTCGAGAGAAAAGTTTGCGAGCTAGACCGTGTGATTTTTATTATTTATGTTGTCGCTTGGCGTGACATGATTGCCAAGAGTTTTCAGGGCACAAGAAAATACCCGTTATAAACTATTACGGCCTTTTAAAGATGCATATCCTATTATGTTTATATGTTACGAATGGTAACTTCATTCTATTTGAAAAACTCTATTATTCCATTCAAAAAATATTAATTTGCGCATGCGCAATCACAAATTGTATTTGTCGATATACTTATATCTGTAGTAATAAAATTAGTGAATGATACCCCTAGAAAAAGTTTGGGATAAGTGAGGCTTATGTTTGGCGTTGTCGTAATTTATACGAAGAAAGAATTTACAACGCTGAATAATTCGTTGAGGTTTATAACTTCACTGCGAAATTTGATGTAAATCAACTCGCACGCCATCGCTCTTACTGCGCATGCGCGTCTCATTTTGCGTCTCAAATATTTTGAAAATTACTATCCTGCCTAGTAGAATGCACCAGGTTGCATATTAGAAATTTATAATTGCCGTGTAAAAGTTATATTGAATACAGTAAAATTTATGTTTAAAGTGGGAAAATTATCAATTAGATTTAGAAATATTAAGGGGAGGTCGTACCATCCTACATTACCGACCGCGATACGAATCGCTGTTTCCAACTTTTCTCTGTCATTTATTAGTGAAATTACGCACAAATTAAATTCCGCTCAAAAAATTCATTGAAGAAGAGGGATCAACTAAGATTATTGTAATACGGAGTCAATAATTGTCGCTACCTTACTAGCAAATAAGCAATGGCGCTGCGATCGTTCAACTCAACATCGTTTTATGCCAAATTAAAAAATTTATTAATTTTATAATTTTTGACTCCGTATTACAATTATCTTAGTTGAGCCCTCTTCTTCAATAAATTTTTTGAGTGGAATTTAATTTGTGCATTATTTCACTAATAAATGACAGAGAAAAGTTGGAAACAGCGATTCGTATCGCGGTCGGTAATGTAGGATGGTACGAACTCCCCTTAATGATTTATTATTTTTACCATACTGGTTTGTAATTTTAGATTTTCAGTATATGCTTCCATTCCCTGCACAGTATCATTAAAATAGTTATTAATGTTTGGTAAAACCGAGCAAGGGATCCCATGGTGTTTCAAAATAACTACAATTTCATTTTTCAACATTGGTATATAAATATTATGTAAAAAGTTATTAAAAAACTTTATTGTTATATCAACTACTTTTCTTGGGAGGATAACGTCGCTGAAGCTAGATGAAATAAATTTAAGAATTTGATTTATTAATGTGCAAAAATCCGTGTGATCTAATTATAATACACTTTTAAAATCAACCACAGAGCGTTAACTCGTAAACAAAATAAATAATAAGTTGTGACTGATTGTTCTACAGCATTATCATGCAATATGCTTGAATTAGAAGCGATTGAACTTTTTAAAGAAAAACCACTAGGATTGGGACTTATTTCATGGGAGTCAGGTTCAGCTTCTTCAAATGAGTTTTCTATTTCCATTTTTTCTATATTAATCACACTGCTGAAAAAACATCCTCATTATACTCAGTAGTTGCATAATAATATAAAGTATGCCATTGCTTTACTTATGCATATTCAATGAAAAATACCCATTTGCTTACAAGAAATTTACAGAAGTTATGTTTCCATATCAAAACACACTTTCAATAAAAAATGTTGATATGTATATACCTACATTAAAAAATGGGGAGTAGCTGCGGGAAATTATAACTTAAAAATGATTTCATTCTTGCATAAAAAACATCAAATAAATATCCGTGAAATAATTAACACTAATCGAAATCATCGTTAATGGAGCATTTGAATGTTTCCATTAGTTCTGTACGTTATAATGACCGAGAAAAAAATCAACATTTATTGAAATAATCGTTAATGGAGCCCTCGAAATTTTCTATTACTCTCTTATTACCTTCGTATATATATATATACTGTATATAGTCAATAGCCGATAGTCGGTCAAAAGCTGAGGCGCACCGGCTGCCCTTGCTCGGGGACATCCGGACTCGCGCGTAATCCAAAGCCCTATTGCGCCTTGCCTGGGTTGAATCCCCAGTTTGAAGTTCCTTCCAAAGAAGAATTTCCTGCGGATTCTGTCGAGTTCGTTGTTGTTAACTAAGGCAACTGACCTGACCAGTTGAAAGTCCTCATACACGGAGTATCTGAAACGATATTATACCGTTGGGATTGTCGTGACGAGCTATACAAGGGTAAAATGTTAAAAAAAAATTTTCCACGACACCATGCTTATTTTCAGGCAGTCTCGCTCATTCTTCATTTTTTAATTGATGGTCTACGATCTTTCCTCCATAGGTCTGGAAAAGAGCCTTGACCAAAGGAATAGTTGAATAGTCACACAAGATGCTTCCCAATTACAGGTAATGCTTTGGCGATGACATATTCTGGTATTTCGTCTATCTATTCTATCTTCATCGTAAGTCTGGGACGAAAAATGAGAAATCGCAAGGACTACATTGTAAATAAATCCATCATTGTTAGCTGTGAATATAATGTCCCTACTGCCCTCATCATCAGACCCGGGGTTTATAGAGACACTCCCACTTCCTTTTAGAAAGGGGTGTATCTTAAAATTTGTTTTCGTAGAAGTACAATAGTCCCATTTCTGACAAGGCTCTGGTAAATTAATAATACAACAATAATAATTGTAAAAGCAATCCTCTATTACATTAAAAAGATATTTGGGAAAAATGTGTCTTCTCCACATTCTCCGCCTTCATCTATTTCACTTATTTTTTCATCAATTATATCTGGACTTGGGATCTATGTTTCTAATGAATTGAAGATGCAGATTGCTTTATAACAATACAAAATGCATTTTTCCAAAATGCATAAAAATGCATTTGTTCCCTCAAACGCATAAAAAAGCTTTCTTTCTCGAAGTGTAAAAAAATATTTTTTTTAGTAACTTAAAAGCAAAAATTCACATTTGTTGGTAAAAAGAGATCGTAGGATAATTTTTTTAACACTTTCTCTCTGCATTTAACGGGCTTGAGACTGTAGTACACGAATATTTGTACGAATGTATTAAAGGTGTGACCCACTAGACTTTTCTGCTATAAATTTTAATTATATTCGTTGCATTAATTAGTTTGTACTACACTGATATAGACTATATTGCAAGTAGATTATATTTTCTTATATTTTAAGCGCATATGCATAAAGATTTGCAAGCGGGAGTCCCGCTGCAATATCCATCCATCCAACCAAAATTCACCAATAGAAGCCAAGTTAGAAGAGCAAAAAATCGAAAATTGTTCCTGTGAAGGATGTCCAGATGCCCAGGAACCTTCCCTAATCGACGAGACACTTTGCGCAAGGAAGTCGACTAGGAGGAGAATAGGAGAGCAAAAAATTGAAAAAAAATTCTGTGGAGGATGTCCAAATGGCCAGGAACCGTCTTCGATCAACAAGACACCTTGCGCAAGGAAGTGAAGATCCAAGTCCTTTTTATTTTGTGAGGGAGTTTTATTTAAATAATTGTGGATAGAGGATGAAGGAAGGGAAATCGCCTCGGTCAAGCTGTCCGGTTGTTGATATTGTACAGGCAAGCTCGACAAGGTAGAGAGAGGAATATATGACGATTATCTGGGGCTCGGGTCCGGAGACAGCGAGCATGAATGAGAGAGAGACAGAGAGAGAGGCCGACGACGAGAAGTTTGGCAGCCGGAGGTAGCCCGACGGTGCCGCTACAGCGCACGCAGCCGAGGCGAGAGACGGCCGGTCAGCTAAGCGTATCTTCCCTCGACCCCGCGAATGCCGCGACGAAAGAGGAAGATGCCGTCGAAGAAGAGTTACACACTGACACTCATCTAACACACACAGACACGACACTAACACGCACTACACTACACGCGGCGGGAGTGAAAGAGCGCGCGGTGCGAGAAAGACGGCGCGCTACGTGCGAGAGAGAGGGTCTGATACGCCCGACCATGAGTGCGAGAGAGACACTATCGATCTCCGCACCTATGCATCGAGCAACGAGAAACGGCGCGATTGACATGTGGTCGCCGGGGCTCTCATGCCCGATGTTCGCCTCCGCCAGGGCGTCGTGCCGCGCCTCCGCGAGGGCGCTAGTACCGCCGCGCGACCTCAGGTACGTGAGGGCGCTCAGATCGCGAGAGAGAGAAAAAGATATTCGCGACGCGGAGAGTACGGCGGTTTGCTAACAAACGGCCATTCTGGAATAGGTCCTTGTACTGACGCCACGCTTTTCTAAGTTTGCTTAGTAAATTGTCACCGTTTTAGTAAATTTTGTAGAGTAAGTAGTAGGTTTAGTAGTGTCTCAGTAGTTTGGAAGTTGTATGTCTCTTTCTGCTAGCCTATAGGCCTTCTCGTTTCCTCGAATGCCTGCATGACCAGCTACCCATTTTAACTTAATATCACATCTCCTCGATAAGTCGTCGAGTGATGTCCTGCACGCAAGCACCTCATATGAGGTGACTGTCACCTTACTAAGGGCCGCAATGGCAGCCCTGATGTCAGAGTGTATGACAACCTTCCGATTTGTCCACTCCTCCTCAAGCATGGCTACCACGCAGCTTTTTATGGCTATAACTTCCGCTTGGAAGACCATGGAGTGGGATTCTAGTGTGCGCACAAATTCTCTGCTGCTTTCCTCTAGCCACGCTGCCGTACCTATTCCCAGTTCGCTCTTCGAACCGACCGTGAACCATTTGTATATATGGTTCCCCTCTGTCACCTGATGTGTGTCCGCAACCTCGAAATTCTTTTCGAATCTGTAGTTGCGGGTGACCTTATCTAACTTTACACTCCGCTTTAGATTCACGCCGATTGATTTGACGATCTCCGCATCCTCGTGTAAAAGCCAGTCCTTAGAAACCCTGATCTTCGCCGTAAATGCCGATGCCCTAACCATAGTCTCGAGGGGTGGGAGGCCAACAACAACTCTAAAGCCTTCAGTGGTGTGGACCTTCTAGCTCCTGTTATGCCCCTCGTCACCATCCCTTGCATTTTGTCTAAAAGCAAGTTACCTGTTTTTAGTTTGCAACAAGGCCACCAAGCAAGGCCCCATGCAAGAGCCATGGTCTGAGGAACGTCATGTAAAGCCATAAGATCATCCTAGGTTTCAATCTCCAGGTAGCCCCAAAAGCTCTTCTGCAAGCCCAGAAAGCAGCCGTGAAGCTTGTTTTCTTGCTTTCCAAGTGTTTGCTCCAGTTCAGTTTTGAGTCAAAAATCACCCCTAAGTACTTTGCCTCTTGGGACAAAGTGAGTGTTTTCCCGAATAGCCTAATGGGACCCATTTTTTTGACCTTGTATTTGGTGGTGAAATTAACTAGTACTGTCTTTTCCAGTAATCAAAAGTGATGCATAAAATCTTCATAGCTATTATACTGAAAAGTGTATTTTTTTCAATTTAACCCAAGCCTACCCCCTTAAGCACCTGGCGCCCTTAATACAGTTGTAAGTTAGAAGTTGATTTTCCGTGTGAGATAAGGATTGGAGTTTTTGGTGTGGTTAGTGTAGGTAAATTGAGCGAAGTGAGAGCAGCCCGGTGGTCCGACAGTGAATAGTACGGGGACAGAAATACTATATCACAATTTTTATTAATTTTATTATATTGATTTAATATTATATTTTTTAAAGTTATTATATTCTATTATTATATACGATATAATATTCTATATTTTTTTTAAAATTTTTTTTTACAGATTAGTAGCGCAATTAGTTGTGTCTTTTTTTTCTCGATAAGGTGACGCAAAAAGCGACCCAAAATGCGACATGCAAAACAGCGCGTCTATTTTCAGTAGGGTATGTATTAAAATTTTTTAATGAAAGTTAAATTATTGTCCATGAAAGCTATTGCAAAAAATAATGATTTCCAACCAAAAACTGAAACAAATTTTTTTGCTTACAAATTACCGAATATTTTTGATTGACTATTTACAAACAGAGAAACATTTTTCTTCTTTAAAAATTTTTGAAAGATGCGTATTTTTCAAGATAAAAAATATTTTATTAAAAGGCGTTGTTTAACCAAAAACCGTTATATCTCAGTTAAGGGGATGCCTAATTTTCGCGCTCTACTATACCGACGATTCTCTATGTTCTTTGCTAACCTCTAAGTCAAATTTGATTTTTCAAATAATTTTGAAATGGCTTGCTTAATGGAAGTTCTGTTTGCATCAAAATATTATTTATAATTCGTAGAATGTGCGTAGACTTCTTTTTTGGCTGATTTCATTTCCTATTGCTGAAAATACTGACTTATTTTTCAATTGGAATTGAAATCAGCCAAAAAAGAAGTTTACACCCATTCTACGAATTATAAATAATATTTTGATGCAAACAGAACTGCCATTAAGCAAGCCGTTTCAAAATTATTTGAAAAATGAAATTTACATTAGACGCTATAGCAGAGAATATAGAGAATTGTCGGTACAGTAGAGCGCGGAAATTATGTTCGGCATCCCCTTAAAAACTATTCTAGAAAAATAGGTTTAAATGCATTTTATAGTTCTTGGACAATAATTTAACTTTCATTAAAAAATTTTAATACATATTAATTTTTCGCGATTTGGGGGGGGGGGGGGAATCAAAGTCACCTTGCAAAAGTGTCAATATTAGTACGACTTCTAGCTTAAATCTAAGCTAAATCACTGAATTAAATAAAAATGTACCAAAGATACTTTTTAACCTACTCCATAAGAACTTTAAAATAAGCTAAAGTAAAGTATGTTATGATGAATACTTCACGAGATATTACACTTTTTAATTTTTTTTTTTTTTTTAAAGTCAGCTCAAAGTTTTGACCGGTAGTGTATGTCAATTTTCAAATATTTCGTAGATGTTTCAGATGCGATTAAGAATTCCATTGTTAATTTCAACATTTCTTGGAGTTATAATTACACTTTTGTCAAGGTGAGGTTTGGTGTAATAATAATTTTTTTTTTATTAACGAAGGTGATGGCTCGGCGACCAGCCACAGAATGAGCGCCGCTCCTCCTCGCTCTCGGTCGTGCTGCTCCATATTTTTTTGTTTTTCCCGCTTGCTTAGCTACTCGCTCGCTGCCCCTTTCATTGTTATTAACAAAGCGCTTGCTGTTTTTCGCATCGTTCTTTTTTCACGACGTCACGCATCTCTTTCTCAGTCAAAACTGTCTCAGTCAAAACTCTCACCCAAAACTTTCATACCATTTTTTTATTATCTTTTTTTTTTAATAAATAATAATAAAAAGAATTTTGCCAGTAATAATTATTTAACAAAAATTTTTCTTTTATCTTTATCCATGCTCGCCAGACTTTCGGACCAAGAATTAGCTAAACGCGACATTTTCGCGTCAGCTTCTTCTTCCCGTATCTAGGTGATCTGCAATACCCGGGAAGTTCAGCTTCCCCGCCAGATCTAAAGTCCTCCAAAGACTAGTCGATAGTCGGTCAAAGGTGGAGACGCACTGGCTGCCCTTGCTCGGGGACGTGTCGACTCGCGCGTAGGCTAAAGGCCCATTGCGTTTTGCCTCCTTGTGTCATCATTCCGAATATCGCTACCCATTCAAGCGTTCCCAGTATCCTTTTTCCTTCCCCTGCCTAAAGGCTGGATCTTATCTTTTTTATGAGGCCTATGAGGCCCTGTACACTAAAATTCCTAACATCTCCGGGCTCTAGTGTGAAGTCCCCACACACTCTCCGTCTAACTCCCATAAGTCTGGGGCAGTCACACAGAAGGTGCGCGGGGGTTTCATTTGCCTCACCGCAGAGCCTACAGCGTTTCCTACTCGTTTTTCCGATCCTATGCTTGTGGTAATCCAAGTCACAGTGACCCGTGAGCCAGCTCACCACTAGCCAGATTTCCCTTCTTTCGAATTTGAAGTACATTTTTTTAAACATGTTCTTCCGGTTTCATTCGCGAGATTTGTAATGCCAAACATAAAAAAAGCGTCACACATACTCCATCGTGTTTCTAATTCTTTTCCCACCGAGTAATCTAAGATGCACCGATACTTCCCATTTTGTAGTGTCAGTGACGTAAGTCACCCCAACAAATTCAAGCTCATTTATTTCTTTAATCTCGCAACCCTCTAACGCCTTTTTTACTGGTCCCGTGTCGAAACTCTCGAGAAGAAATTTCGGGCCAATAAACCATCGATCGTTCGATTGCATTGGTTTATCTGTTTCTCGCGTCGCGTCGTCCGCCGGATTCAATTTTGTTTGGATCCATCGCCATTCCGAAACTTTGCTTATGTCCCCGATCTCACCAAGTCTATTTGATACGAACATTTGCTTGTCGCGCGGCTCGCCTCAAATCCAGTGCAAAACGGTGGTAGAATCGGACCAAAAACTGCGTTCATTTATTTTTACATGTAATTCGTTTTGAATCGTTGCTGCCATTCTTGCTCCAAGTAAGGCAGCTTGTAACTCAAGTCGCGAAATACTCATCGGCTTTTCCGGTGCAACTCGCGATTTCAACATAATTAATGATATATTAATTATTTTACCGTGTTCTTCCGAGCGTAAGTATGCAAGCGCCGCAAAAGCCTTTAAGCTCGCGTCACAAAAAATATGCAACTGTACTTTCACGACATCGAATCCGTTTCTTAAACAACAACGCGGAATATTACAATTCTTAATTTCCCGAAGATGTTTTAACCACGTGAGCCAATTTTTAAATTCTTCGTCCCGAATTGGCGAATCCTAGCTAATTTCACTTCGCCAAATATTTTGCTTAATATATTTTACTTGCAAAGTGAACGGAGCAATAATTCCGAGAGGATCGTAGACCGACAGTGTAATGCTAAAGAATCCCCAATTTGTCGGTTTTGTTTTACCCTTGATAAAATCCTCAGAAATTTTGTTTAATCCTATGTTACAGCTAGGTGTGTCGTATCATCGATTCCAGTAAATCCCCAATACTCTATCGGCGCATAAAGTAGCTTGATCATTTTCTTTTAATTTATTTTCGTCCAATACTTCGGCTACGACGCTCGAATCATTTGAAGCCCACCCATGTAATTGAAATTTTGCCTCGTTATTTATATCTATGACGTCACGTACACGTGCTCGCATCTCATCGGCCGACGTATCTGATTCTAAATAGTCGTCCATGTAACTATTGCGAATAATACTTTGAACAGCCGCGGGTTTTTCTTTTGCGTATCTTTCGGCTTTTTTATTTTTTACATAAATTGCACTGCATGGAGGCGATTTTGAACCAAAAATTAGTGAACCAAAGGAAGCGTTGCGCGCCACGATCACGTGTAGTCATTTCGAGTAAATCATTTAAAGATATGCCTCCCGTCTTTGCTGCAGCGTCATATACCCGGCGGACTTTATCGGGATTGTTCGCGTTTTCTACTCCGAAGTGTGGTATGTACCATAATCGCGGTCTTTGTGAGTCATTGTAAACTTTTACAGCATAGCCATTTTCAATCAATCGATTCATTTCTTTACAATAACGTGCGGAAAACAACGGATTTTTATCTAATTTTCTTTATAGTGAAAAAAGACGTTTTAACACTGTTGCTTTACTATTTACATTCGGCATTAGTCCCGGTTTCCATAGTAATCCCGTCTCCCAATCGTTTTTTTTTTGTTGCGTTGTTATTTTCAAAATTGTTATAGATCGTTCATGTTTATCCTTGTTATTGTGCGATTTTAGTATATCGAGCTTTTAACTTTTTAAATATTCATGTATAATTTTATTTAATTCCTGTTGCGTGTGTAACGCGCAACTGTATGCTCCTGCATAAAGTTCCGGACCACACACAATTGTTTATTTATAAGTACGCGGAAAACGTAAAAACCGCGGTTGCGCCACACGTCCTATACAGGCCCGCCCCTTTTGCAGGATGTGGTTACGGGTGATTGTGCAAAGTTGGAACTTGGGAGTGGTTCTAATGAATAAAAAGTATTGTGTAGTGTTACCTTGTGATTTATTTCACTATATCCTAGCCTTACACGCAATTTCCCTATTCTAAAGTTTGAATTTTCGCGCCAAATTGCCGAATTGTGCTCGGGGTTTACGAACACCCGGTTCGCGTCCGCACCGGAATAAGGAACCTTTATGGGTCTATCTTCTCTCTCTCTCTCTCAGTTGCTTAGCAACCTGTGCATCATGGGTTATTGATGCACAAGTTACTGGTTTTCAAACTAACTGAGGGTGGCTTTAATGAAAGAAAAAGTTAAATAAAAGGAAGGAAAATAAGAAAGAGGAGAAAGAAGAGGAAAGATTAGGTAAGTTAAATCTTCAAAACAAACCAAAAGAACCTCCAGGTGCTTTGTGGTCTGTGCTATTTATGTTGCAGGTGTAACCTGCAAAGATTTTCCCTTGGAGCCCTGGCGCTGGATCCAAGACTCGGTGATGAGGCGGTTAAACTTGTCCTGCTGCAGGAACGTCCAGTGATGTTGTGCCTTATGAAGACTCAAATGTCGAGTAGCTTCAAAGGCTACTCGCGTGAGTTCCTTGTTACCAGGACAGCGGCAACTGATGAGTGTTGAGACTGTTGACACTGTCAGAGTGTTCCTGTAGAGTACCAGTATTCAGCGCATGAAGTGGATGGTCCCTTGCTTCGTCCAACAGCTGAATTGAAGACCTCAACAAGTATCGAGCCCTTGTCGACCAAGCGATGGTGCCTCGAGTCGATTGGTTGTTGTAGTTGGAGGCTGGTGGTGTGTAGTGCAGCTCGGTGAGGTGAAAGGAATCTTCATTTAACAGTGTAGAAGTCTTGCGAGTGACTCTGGGGTCACTGATGTTGGTCGCTGACTAGTGAACAGGGCTCCGAGTCGATTCACCACCCTTGGAGGTCCATCGAAGGTGGTGTATGTTTTGTTTAAATCAATTTCAATTGAAGTTGGGGATTATTATTATCTATGGCTTTTGACAGGTGAATCGGATAGAGAGAATTTAAACTCCCTCTATTTTTCCCATTTTTATTTTATCTTGTTGGTTAATAGTAACTTATCTGGGAGACAGAGCTTGTTCTGTCTCCTAGACTCTATTTCTTTTCCTTCCTCTTTTTTTTCCTGTTTTATTGTTGCTTTTTAAATAATAAAAATATTGCTTTCCTATTTTAGGAGAGAGAGAGAGATGACGCTAAGGGGGCAGCTCACGCGCATGAGCGAGAGAGAGAGAAGACAGACGCGCGCAGGCGTCAGCGCACGAGCGAGAGAGAGACGGCGTAGGGAGGCCACGTGCAAGAAAGAGTGAGAGAGAGAGACGCGCGTGAGAATCAGCGCACGAGCGAGAGAGAGACGGCGTAGGGACGCCACGCGTGAGCGAGAGAGTGAGAGAGACGCGCGTGAGAGAGAGACAGACGCGCGCAGGCGTCAGCGCACGAGCGAGAGAGAGACGGCGTAGGGACGCCACGCGTGAGCGGGAGAGTGAGAGAGACGCGCGTGAGAGAGAGAGACAGACGCGCGCAGGCGTCAGCGCACGAGCGAGAGAGAGACGGCGTAGGGACGCCACGCGCAAGAAAGAGTGAGAGAGAGATGCGCGTGAGAGTCAGCGCACGAGCGAGAGAGAGAAACGGCGTAGGGACGCCACGCGTGAGCGAGAGAGTGAGAGAGACGCGCGTGAGAGTCAGCGCGTACGAGAGAGAAAGGCGAACGCGCGCACGTGAGTTTAGGCCCGCGTTCGGGAGCGCGAAAATTTGAACACCTTTAAACACGTAATTTTATTTAATCTACCGCGACCGACTCCGCACTGTCGGGGTTTTCGAGAAAACTACTTATTTTAAATTTGGAGCGACACCGCACTGTCGTCCTCCTATTGACGCCGCAATTAACAAATATGTATTGTTATATTATGTATTATGAATTTTACCTTTATATACTCCTCGGTGACGCTGCTTCCAGGAGGTACGGAGGTTAGTATAGGGGTCTTTGCTGGGAGCAACAGGTGTCCCTTTAGTTTTAGATATTAATTGTATTTTCCGTGGCTGCACCCTGGTCTCCGGCTCCAACAAAGCAGGGATCCTGAACTCGCGTGCAACACCGAAACGCGAAAACCCAACGAAAACGCAAAATTAAAGAAAAAGATAACAGCGAATACACGGAACGTCGACAGGCACGTCCGCTCTATTTGCCGTTGTACTGGAGAGTGACGCTGCGTCGGGACGCAAGTACCTCCCCCAACGTACCTCAGGGGCTTTGCCTCTTCGTCGCACCCATAGGAAAAATCCCAATCGCTGCGACGAAGTTTGCAACCAGAAGTGTTGGCGCGGCACTTCCTCCCCCCGCATTCCTTCACGTGCGGTGTGGAATTGGATATCTTTCTGGCCTTGAAGTTTTCCATACTTCCAGCCAGAAAGATACTTCAAGCCTGGGCTGGTTAAAATAAATTTTGAATAAAGATATACTAATTTTTTTTATATTTTGGGTCCATAACATCCTCCCCCTCTTGGAAGCATCGCCGTCCTCGGTGATCTGTTCTTATCTGTAAAGAGGGTGGTTCCTTGAAGAAAGAGGGTGATTCCTTGCGTTATGGTTATTATGCTCCTTTATTTTGGTCAAAAACAACAACAAAAAAAAATATAAATGGGCCCATAGGTACCCGGTTGAGGGCGCGTTACCCTTTACATAACCTTTTGTACTATAAATTTTATATTTATACCCGGTTACCAATAGAAAAATAAAAGTATAGGAACAAGAAGAAAAGATAGATACTTGGTTGAGGGCGCGTTACCCTTTACATTACCTTATATACTATGAATTTACATCTAATGTGACCATGATAAAAAGGAGAAACGCAAGTTGTTGTTTTTTTTTTTACGGGAGGTCCTGGTCGGTGGTTCCGTAGGTCTTCCTTAATTGTGCCTCCAAGGCACCATAATCTGGGGCGACAAGCTCCTGCTCGTTGTCCAAGATGGTAATCAGTTGCAACCGCTGCGTAAACACCTGCAGGTACCCGTGGCGTAGTCTGGTACCCACAAGCGGCCCGTAACCCATGGACGGGGGTCGGATATAGACTTCCTTTTCTTTCTGCCGCGTTTGAACCAACTGACAGGCTTGGGTGGCCCAGTCCCTTTTTACCAGGTACAGACAAAGTTGGACGTGCTCCGCCTTGAGGGCCCGTGGAACCATCTGGTGGCATAGATCGCATTGGATAGTCGCGCGAGTATGCTTTGGTTTTTCCACTCGCCGCGGCTTAAATTGCGGCGAGTGGTAAAACGCCTCCTTAGCAGAAGAGGCGTCGGCAAACCCAACGTTGCCAACAAATCCAGGCACCTTTTTTGGTCCCGGGGTGCTCCTTATGAACTGGACGTATTCCAGTCGACCAAATTGTAGAAAATGTTCTACGGTGTCCTCATATGTAGATATATATGGGACCCGGATGAAAAGGGTCCTCGGGCACATCACTGGGGCGGGGGTCTGAGGTGCTGGTAATTCCTCACTGCTGGTAGTGGCGCGGTCGAGTTCCTCCCTGGGACGTCTAAGGGATGTTCCCGAGGTGGATGGTTCGCTGTTTGCTATTCCCGGGCTTATTTCCTCGGGAAGCGCTTCTTCCGGCGTTTCCTCGATGACCAATTCGGAAACAAGGGGAGCATCGGGTTCCTGCCCCTCGTTTAACCGTGCAGCAATTGCAGTAAGAGCGGCGGTTACCGCCTGGTCAGGATGAGGGTTGTATTCCACGGTTACCTGGACCAAACCCGGATAGCGGTCGTCAATGACCACCCGGCCTGGCACTCTGTGTGCATCCAGTAATGCGGTGATGTCTTCCGGGGTACAGGGCTTTCTGATTATCAGAACCAGTGAATTGGCTGATTCAGCCCAAGCCCCGATGACTTGTGGGTTTGACATCTGAAACATACGGAAAGAAAATTGTTAAAATGGTGACTAGGGTGGTAAATGGGTGATTATTATATTATTGTTTGGTAATTGCATGGTAACGATACGTGAATTCGGCGTTTGTTGTGTAAGAGGGTGTGCGGGTTTATTCTATTTAGTTTCTTAGTCTGTTTTGGGTTTTCCAGACTCATTGGGGGTTATTAATTCACTAATCTTTTGCAGAATAGTTAGAGGGTCATTAGTCGGGGTTGTCGCACCGCGGTCCGACGATTGAGGGTATTTCCTGGTAAGTTGAGCGTAAGTTGGCTCGTTGTTGTGGGTTTTATGTGGTCGCTGATGAATTTTCAGAAGTCGCTGACATGTGTTTACGTGCAACTTAAAGATGCTGCGTTCTACGCTTTTTCCACAAGGATGGTGGTAAACTTGTCTCTCCTCATCTGGTCTGGATCGATCAAAGAGAGACATCTTTCTGGGCTCAGCAGGACGAGCCTCGTAGGAAGGGTCGCTGGATTTCAAAGCGATAGCGGCTTGCTCCGGTTTGTCATAGCAGACATAACCTAGGGTAGGTCGTCCAAAGCGGTCGTTCATGACCTGATGGTATAACAGGTCTCCAAACCGACTGAAGTGGCGCACAAAGTGCTCTTCCTTTTCTATGATCCTTTGATTCCCAGGGAGCCTACAGAAGAGACGAGTGTGTGCCTCGTCTTCGTATCTCGGTATCCGTGGGTTGCGGGTTTTTGAGGGTTCTCGGGCAGACATGGTGTCCTTCCTGGGTCTTGGTTCGGTTTGGGTAAATTTATCATGAGTCAGTTTGATGGTTGTTGCTCGTATGTGATTAAGTGCCTCAGCTACCGTAGCATGCCTATTAGTTTTGAAAGTAACCCACAGAGAGGTGACCTTTTTGTCTATTTTCCGGATGTTAAAACTCGAGATGGGTCCTATCTCTGCGAGTTTGGTAAGTACATCGTCAACAGGTATGTTGCTATCATAGGTTAGCCTAGCCACCTTGTCGTCCGCCCATGATTGTGACCTTCCAGCCATTTTGTTCTTCTCTGTAACAAAAAGAGGGGGTACGCGTGTTGAGAGATGGTGTTGGCAGATTTATGAGGGTTATTTACAGGGGGTTGAATCAGTCGTCGATCTCGCTAGACTGCGGGGGTAACTCCGAAATTAAGTGTCTCGATGGTTTCGTTGGGGCGGGTGTCAATTCATTTGCGTCCTGCGGGTTTATTGTGGTGAAGTCTACTTCCTTGATATCATAGGTTTTCTTGCGCTGTGAACGCCTAGAGAATGCGGATGATTTGGTCGGGCCGTAACGATCTGGTTTGCGTTGTCTGGTATAGATTTGTTTTCGGTATTTGTAGAAGAGGACCGCCATTATCAAGAGAATAATAGTCATATAACCCGATAATCCGCCGTAGGTGATTGCTTGGTTATACTGGGTTTCCCTTTTGTGGGTGTTTATTTCTCGCAGTTTCCTCAGTATATTGCGTAGGGACTCGCCTGTTTTTGGCCAGGCCCTAAGGGTCACGTTTGGATCCGCCTGGATGTGTGTTATTAGTTCTTGATGCTCGTGTGCGGTAATTGTTTCCGTCAGACTCAACTGAACCTCGGGTTGATAGATATAGTAAAATTCGTTTCTTTTCACTTGGTCGTGCATCAAGGTTATGGTGCGGGTTCTGCCGATGCAATTTGGGGCTAGTCGCAAGAGACCTGCCCCTTTTAGGTTGACTTCTCTAGTGGATTTTCCTGGGCATATGACGCGTACCGTTTCTGTTTTAATGACCGAGAATAACCAGGCTTCATCGCTTGGGAGGTACGCCCACTGTGTTCCCACGTTTGGGCTTAAGTGAATCTCGCAACTGGGCAAGTCTCGGTAAGTGGGGTGGAGTAACATATTTACTTCGCACCCGGCGTCTTCGGTTACGTCCCGTAAGGGTTGTTCGGTCGGGCAGATTCGACCGTAGTGTGTCTTCGTGCACCGATCCCAGGTTTGGAAATCCAGTTGGACGTAGGCTTGCTGGTCATTGCTGATGCAGAGATATGGGTGTGAGGGTCGGATAAATGCCATACTGTCTGCTTCCTGGGTTAGATTTTGGGCCACGCCCAGGGGGTGGAGCCTATATGCGTGATAAACGGCTTTGTCGACTAAAGGTACTTGCAGTATGGCAAAGATTCTGCCCTTCTTGCGAATCCCGTCAATGCCGGAAACTGCGCTTATTGACTCGGGTCGGAGGTGTTCCGTTGGCATGGGGAAATCGAGGTCCCCGGTTACTCGACTGATGTCGTGTTGGAATTGCTCCAGCATCCTCTGAGTGAGGAGAGCGGGGTGAATTTTCCCTTCCTTGAGGTAGGTCAGGATGTCCCTTAGGGTCAAGATACTCTCGATAAGGTGGTCAAGGGTTGCTTCGACACGCCTTGAGTAGGACATTAGGTGTAGGGTCAAACGGTTTCGGTCGAATTCCTTTTGAAAGGAGTCCAAGTTTTTGTTTATCCCTTCCTCTAGTTTTCGGAGTTGGACCTCGTGTGCTTGGGTGGCGTTATATAATTCTTGTAGTCCGGCTTTGACTAGATGAGACTGCCCTTCAACCAGTTGAATTATAGAATTTTGGTCCTTAAATAATTGGTCAATGTTTTTGTTGATTAGTTCTGCGTCTTCGGTAGTTACTAGGCCAAAAAGGCTTTTGCTTAGGCTTCCGATGATGCCGAGTGGAGCCCCGCGTCGCACTCGGATGCTGGCTAAATCCGACGTCGGGTCTTCGCGACTGTCCCCGAAGGTTCCCAGGTTCTCTCTGATTTGGGATTGTAGGGCTTTTAATCGAGTAGTTTTTGCGTCGATGAGTTCAGACCCTAAGGCTAGGTTGCATTCCTCTTCCGTGAGCACAATCTTGCAGTTAAGCTCTGGTTGTCGGAAGTTATGGATTGGTCCGTGGGCCGCTAGAAAACTCTCAATTTCAATGAAGACTGCGATTTGCCAGGTGGTTCGCTTAAATCGGACGGTGTTGATACGTTCGTAATATATTCCGGGGTTGTTCCTTATGGGTTGTAACTCGTGGGTTTGCGTGTCTAGGTTGGGGTAAGAGTGGGAGTTTCCAAAGTTGGGGGTCATACCGAGGGTAGAAATAAAGAGTAGTAGATGTCTAAGGGTTGTCATGACTGTAACAGGCAAGAAATGATTAGGTTGGGGCCTTATTTAGGTACAGTCTTGAGCTTCTCGACGTGTTTTCTAATGCGTTTGCCATTTGGCAACTCTAGCATTATGTTATTTTTAGAAAGTAATTCAACGATTTTTAAGGGGTTTTTATAGTAGCTGTCAAATTTGTGGGTACGTGTGTCGTTTATTACCCAGGCGTAGTCACCTATTTTTCCGGTGAATGGTTTAATGTGGCGATCATAGCGCTCTTTACTGGTTTCCTTAGTTTTAATTTGGTTTTCTCCCGCCATTAATCTCATTTCGGAGAGCCTATGTATTAGGTCTTGTAGGTATAAATTGTAGGTTCTGATTCGTTCTTCCGAAGGTATTTTCATGGGAAAACGGGCGACGCGTCCGTGCACCAGCTCGAATGGGGTAAAATTCGTCGTCGAGTGCACGCTGGTATTATAAGTAAATGTTGCGAAGGGGGTAAGACGGTCCCAGTCGTCGTAGGTTTCTGAGTAGCTTCTTAAGAAATCCATCAGCGGGGCATGGCTTCTTTCCAACGAGCCATTTGTTTGAGGATGGTACGCTGAGGTCGTCAAATGGTGAATTCTAAACAGTCTTAACATACTCTCGACTACTTCAGATAAGAAGCTCGTTCCTCGGTCCGAAAGAATTGCACGAGGTGCTCCAAATTGGCATACCAAATGTCTTACTAATGCATCTGCTATGGTGGATGCGCGTAGATTAGGTATAGGTACGGCAATCAGGTATTTGGTTAGATTGCATTGTATGGTGAGTATGTGTTGGTTGCCATCTGGTGTCGTGCGGAGTTTCCCCACGGTGTCAATTGATACCTTGTCAAAAGCATCAATTGGTGTGTCTGTCAGGATCATAGGTTCGCGAGTTTGTGCGCGTTCTATTTTCCTTTCCTGACAGGTCGCGCATCGTCTTATAAAATCCAAGACACTATTCCTCATTCCGGGCCAATAGTATCTTTCACGGATTTTCTGGTACGTTTGGTTGATTCCTTTATGTCCCCCCATGAGACTGTCATGAAGGGTGCTTATGATGGTCTCTCTTTCCTCAGGGGGAGGTAGAGTGGTGGTACCATAACATATGGTGACCGAAATCCTAGATTGCTCGAACATTCGGACAAGTAGTTCCGTTAAGGCACCAGGGTCTAAGGCATCGGTTAGATCGCCGGTGCGTGATATACGGAAGGAATGTAGTTTTCGCCTATGCAGTGACGTCCCTTTAAATTTCGGAGGGCCAATTTAACGTTGGCTATGCGTAGAGGGTCATAGTGCTTGTTTTTCACCACTAGCGAAAAAACGTAATGACGTTTATAAGGGGTTACCATTACTTGACCTATTTTCGGTCGTTGTGTCCTTTAGTGCCCTCGGGTTTCACGGCTCCGACCTCGTATAGCAATCTTGTGGTAGAAGCTGAGGATTCTGCATCACTTGGTACAAAATGGACCAGGTTATCGCGTTTGTACGTGAGGCAATTGCCGTGATGTTGTGATATTATTTCGGAGAATGGGTGCAGGTATATTAGGCTCGGATGAGCTATCACACAGAAGGCCCTATTTGCTTCCTCTTTGATTCCGGTATCACAACCTCGTCTAACCGGTAATGGGCAGAAAATAGGTGTGTCTGGTATTGGTGGTTTTGAAAAGTTTAACACTACGGGGTCTGAGGGTTCTTCTTCAATTTCTTCTGGTACTTCTAAGAGGTTTTTGAAGGTTACCTTGCCTGGTTCGAAGTTCTTAAAAGGGGTGCTTTTAGCAATTGGAGGAGTGGTCTTTACCGTTGGGGTGGCCGAGATTGCTCTCGTGGCTCTTGGTAGGGGAGCGATATCGGAGAGATTCTCTATGTCAGAGGACTCTGAATCGCTCTCATTCCCGCTAAAATCTATTTCCTCAATTTCTTGTGGTGCTGAGCGAGCTTCCACTCGAAAATTCGGGTTTTCCGATTTCGGATTTTCAGAATTTTCGGGTGCTCCCTCCCCCTCTTGAGAAGGTGCAGACTTCCTAGGCTGCATAGCTGCGGCGGCCTTTTCTATAAGCCTTTGAATCCTGTCAGCTAGGGTTATATCTCTCGTTCTTTGGTCTGCACCACCTAGGCTTTCGTCTAATTTTTCTCGGTGTTCCGGGAGAGGTTGGTCTCCTTCGGTGTAGTGTGAGGGTAATGGTTTTGGAGATGGTTCTTCTGGCCGATCTTTAAAATACCAGTACCCGGTTTTATTAAATCGGGCGCGGAGTTTTCTTTCCAACTGCTCGTCAGCTCTCTTGGCATCCGAGTGTAGGGATCTACGTAGGGCTGAGTCCTTCCAGCCTTTTTTACTTGGTCGTGACTCCGAGGCGTCGCTATAGTTAGTTGCTGAGGAATCAGTCATATTACCAGACGTAAATACGCTGTCTTCTGATTCGCTGTTGAAAGGGGTAACTTCAATTTCTGTAAGTAAGAGTTCCTCCGATGGCGTATTACTTCTTACGGACAAAGGTGCATCTGAGTCGGTTTCACTAGCGGTAGCCTCTATTCTAAGCCCGCTAGTCCTAGGGTCCACAATTGGTGGCGCTTCAGCCTCTGATTCCTCGGCTGTCGTCGGTGAAAATGCCTCTTTTTGTGATGGTGGGAGGGCAACAGTTGTGTCATCGGTCGTG